>JAGDQP010001536.1:0-62029 GCA_022664845.1 Lepisma saccharinum
TGAGACCAGTTCATGTGTACTATATATAGTAACGGTAGGGGGCGGACCTTAAGAATCTGTGTCTCTGATTGGTTGGCCTATAGCTTGACGCTGATTGGTCGTTTTCATGTATGTTTTCTTTATGACTGGTGTCCAAGTCCGACTAAGTTGAAATCCTGTATCTCTGTTGACATTATTACGTTCTTGTAGTATGGCAAGAGATTCTTTTATTATCCTATCCCAGTAATTGGAAACAGAAACGGAGGGCTGCATACCATTTCTAGACATCCTCATTCGTCGCAAACCTGATGGAAGTCTGGGCCACAGTGTTTATAGGAAGCCTACCCATACCGACCTTTACCTTAATGGAAACAGTTTTCACCATAAATCGCAGCGCAATACAGTCATCAGCACACTTGCACTTAGAGCAAAAACCATCTCAGACCAAGAAAGCCTCCCTAGTGAACTGGCACATCTCAAGAAGACCTTACTGCAGAATGGATACAAGAAAGATGACATTCGTTTGGTCCTAAAGAGGACCTTTTCCAGCAAGAAGAAGACCACCCCAGAAACTGAAGATCCAGTCAATATTGCAGTCCTGCCCTACACTGGCAAACTTTCTGGAAAGGTTGGAAGAATCCTGAGGAGACACAACATCAAAACCATTCATAGACCGCCGTCAAAAATCAGAAACCTACTTCGTCCAGTTAAGGACGACTTGGGTCTTAAGACGCCAGGAATATACTGCATTCCTTGTGAATGCGGAAAAACATACATAGGACAAACAGGACGGACAGTAGAACATCGATGCAAGGAGCATGAAAGATACATAAAGCTATTTTATCCGGAGAAATCAGGCCTGGCAGAACACAGCATAACAGAAAAACATAGAATTTTATTTTCTGACACTAAAATTATCTCAAAGAGCTCCAATTACTGGGATAGGATAATAAAAGAATCTCTTGCCATACTACAAGAACGTAATAATGTCAACAGAGATACAGGATTTCAACTTAGTCGGACTTGGACACCAGTCATAAAGAAAACATACATGAAAACGACCAATCAGCTTCAAGCTATAGGCCAACCAATCAGAGACACAGATTCTTAAGCTCCGCCCCCTACCGTTACTATATATAGTACACATGAACTGGTCTCAGTATACTTGCCCTGAAGATGAGAACAATGTCTGTTCTTGAAACGTCGGACTTCACCTGGCTGATATCCCGAGAACATCTGTATAATATTCGCCGCCAGGAAAGCTTCAATTCTTATATTTATCAGTCCACGCGCGGGGAAATAAGAATGGAAATTTGTACCTTTCGGTCTGAAAAACCTGATGGAGTCAGGAAATTTTATTTTTCCCAAATGATAAGATACCTTGATAAAAAAAAAAGTGGGGGGAGTGCATTTTTGTATATCTTTGTGTATAGGACTATTAGCAGTTTACTAAAGTACTTAATAAGTTATTTCTCTTTCCAGGTTGTTTGGTGTGAATTTATGAAACGTGGTACCTCAAATTCAATATGGGGAAAAGAGATACACGATATGTGAGTGTATCTACAAAGATTATTGGTATTTTTTTTTTCCTTTAGTACATTTTAATATGAACTGTTTTTCAAATTATTTAGAAGACTGATTATGTGCAAAGTATTCCCGACAGTTCCGTTAGCATAACACTCAGTCGTTATGATGCTAAGGTCATCAGTTTTCAAAGCAATCACGTTCAGGCACATTTCTGTGGGTTCATGCAAGAACCTGATAAATAACATTTATCTAGTTTTGAGAAAAACAGGTTTAAAGGTCGGAGAAAGCATTGTTTGTTATGGGAGATTGTACAGAATTGTCATGTTTTGGGCAACTTTTTTTTTTAATGGCAACATTAAAGTATTTAGTGAGAGTAACCTTTTTATTAAGTCACTTATCAGGTTCTTGCATGCACCCACAGATTTTCAGTAGGTATATAGGGATTAAACAAGACGGCGTGGTAAGGAAGAAAACTGAGCACTTGTCTTGTTGATCTGACTGTTCGTGAGAGAACCTCAAGCTGGTAGAATATGTTGATTAACGTTTTCATGAAGAGTTAATTAATGAAACGATTAATGTTTGTTATTAAGGAATTAAATTTTGAATTAATGTAGTGAAAATTATGTGATAGGAATTTACTTGTTTCGCTTGATTATTTAACTCGTATTCTGCCGTGATCGACTATAGGCGACTGAATTTACTTACCGTCCACTGCCATGTTCAACGTAAGTCGTAAAGATGTGAAATCGCATTTGCCGTGGCTTGTGCTGCCGCCTAGAAGCAGAGCAGGAAACGTTTCGTGTAAACATCGCCAGTCGTGCAGTCAAGGTTCCCACTTGTCTTATATTTCCTATTTTTTCAGCATGTGTCCTGTATTTCCTATATTTTTGGAGTATGTCGTATATTCTTTTTAAATTATTAATTTCTAAAATTAAATATTAAAAGTGGGTGGTTCGTGGGACTGTCCCTCTCGTAAGGTCGGTTGGAGAGGGTCATTATCATTTTCCTTTTACTGTGCCATTCCCTTCCTATTGTCTATATTTACTTATCCTTTTAACTGTTCTTTTTTGTGAAAGTCAGGAAAAATTATCAACTCAAGAGACAATTTAGGGAAATGTATGAATTTACTATACAGGACTCTTGAAAACTGATCATAATTGATTAACTAAAGCCTGCTGCTGCTTCACGGGTGGTGGTTGTTGTGCACATGTTGCTGTAGTTCTGTGATATTTATTACACAGAAGGGACGTCGAGGTAATCATCATGAAAATATTCTAGATGCTGCTGCCACACAACAGTCTGATTCTGACAGCGAAGTTTCAGATTTATTTTTCTTTTCATAACAGTAATTGGACTGTTAACTATGTCGTCTAAACCCTTGTTCTATCAACTTGCCTAATTGGGGAGATCAAATAGCAGGCTTTCAAGTGCTTGTAAGAACAAAGATATGCAGGAAATATTAGCAGCTGGAATGAGGCCATACACAATTAACTGAAAACCCGAAGCTCTTCAAAAAATTGAAAAAGGTCTCCAAGAAACTAAAGAAGTAAAGTTGAAGGACTTAAAGAAAGAATTAGGTTTTTACGACCAGTTGTGTTGATCCCATTGGCTTTTAAGCTGAACTTATTTCTCAAAATTAAAAAAAAAAACACTTATGTTTATTTCTAGCATCTCTTTATTTCAACATATTTTGTAAGTAAACTAGTATTACTGTATATTATTGAAACTTCGTGTTTTGTATTTTAAAATTTTGATAAAAAATACAAAATTGAGATGATAAAAAATACAAGTAATAAATTGGTGGTTAGGGCATAGCTGTAGCAGATGTGTTAGACTGAGTCAAGAAATAGATCTAAAATGAAAGAAATCCAGTTTATAAGTGATATTCACTTATTAATTAGTTTAAACCAGAGTTGGATAAAATCACGTTTTTTTTTATTTAAATAACTTGCGGCACTGAAAAAGCTACTAAGTTGTTTTTTTTTTTTATAGATACCTTAACCAGTAAAATTAAAAAAATATGTGGTTTTCGCTACGGAAGATAGCCATGGAAAATAGGCAATAACAACAGCTTGTAATAATTTTGAAAAGGAAGGAAAATATGGCGTTACTTATGGTATATTTTACAAAGGAAAGTTAACATGTAGGAAACTTCTACGTTGCTTTCGTCGATACACGATGAATGAAGTGGTTTCACAGGAATAAACACCGTAATTAAGTTCGAAAAAGGAACAATTTACAATGTTTCTACGTAGCAGCTTTCCTTTTTAAAATGACGTCTGTGTCTTCCTTTCTTCCTAAGCGATTGCAAATTTTTTATTATCGCAATAGGTTCTTTTCTCCAGTCTACATCTTCCTAACGAAATATTCTAGGATTTAAGTTAACTAAGTATGAGAGCTATTTTTAGCCGCGGTCGTTCAGTGGTAGAGTGCTCACCTCTGGTCCGTGGAGTCCCCGATTCGATCCCAGCTCCGTGCCATGTGGGTTTTGTGGTTATTAAAAACCTTGTTCGTGGGTTTTCTCAGGGTACTCTCGTTTCCTCCCACTTCCTTCATTCCACCAATTCTCCCATCAACATCCATTCGGTCTGATCCAAAGTTGCCTAAAGGACTTAGATAAAATTCAACTGAATGAAAGCTATTTAATGCGGTCAAATCAATAGTGGATACGCAGCTTTGCATTTTCGTCTTTCAACAAACACAAACTTTATAATTCCATTGAGTACTAATTGATTTTGAGCAATTTGTGAAGAAAACAAATAATTTGATAAAAACACACATACACAAAGTTGGTATTGTTACGAAACAACTATTTTTGTTTTGTAAACAAGAGCTGGATTTTCTGTTTGCTGTGTGTTCGTTTTCATATGTATTACATAAATAAACATATCTGTAATACAAATTGTAAACTCATAATGTGAATTCTAAAATTTCGCCACTAAAAAATGAAGCAATCGAATAGTTCGTTAAAATTCCAGGTCGATCACTTTGGTTTTCGTTTACATAAGAGCCTATCATCACATAAGGACTAAAAGTAAATTTCAAGCTTATATATAACAAACCAGAGAATGATTAAAAATACCACACTCTATCTCTACTTTTAAAAAAAAAAATCATTTTTTTTTTTTTTCAAAAATATCATCTGATTTAGGTCGCGATTTAAATAACTTTGATTTAAATCAATCAACCCTTGTGTAAACAGTCAATCTAAATTATTTTGTTTCAGATTTTATTGATTTAAGTTGTCCGCGCCAGTTAATAAAACCATTCAACAAAATATTTATGAAAAACAGTTTATGTACAATCTGCTATATGGTGAGTAGGGTTGCCGTAGCTCATTATACTTGTATTCATTTTTTCATTTTTTTTTATAGCATATATCGGTACTGTATTGTAACCAAAATGTATATATGTGTGAGGGTGTATACTTTTAAGTGTTCTTTTATTAAGTACAAAGACGAAAGGTACATGAAAGTGATTTCTATAGTTTTATACTTGTGCATTTCTGTTTTTACAGTGTAATTGCTGCTAATGTAGTGTTTTACTTCAGTGTATTTCCGCCGACTATAAATATTTCTCCTAAGTGCTCTTCTGTGAAGTACAAAGACGAAATGAAACTATTTTACATGGAAATAATATAAGAAATTTTGCACGTTTTTGGCACAAAATGCAACTTTTGTATTTCGAGGGTTAGTTGTTGATACCTAATATCTACAATTTTTGTCACCTGAAGATGCTGTTGTCGTTTTATTGGGAAAGGAGAAAAATTTCTGATTTTCTTGTTGAAACTTCGTAACAAATAGGCTTAAAGGTAGATTGGGCATGTATTTTTCACGAAGTTTCAACTGAAAAGTCCGCCACTTTTTCTCCTTTCAATACAAAGACAACAGCAATTTTAGGTGACAAAAATTGTAGATACGAAGTATCAAAAGCTTACCTTCGTATATTCACAGAATATCGATATTTCTGAGAAAATGTTAATTTTTAGTGGTCTTGGGTGTGTAAGAAAACAGAAAAGAAATCTTTTTCGAATAGAAATTACAATTTATTTTTCACTGCCTAATCGGAACTTTTGAGAGTAAAGCTCAAAATTTAATTCGGCAGTACTTCGGTTAAGTTATACTTCTACAGTGTGTCCGGATGAAAAAAAAAATATTATCTCGGGAAGCAATAATGATAAAATTGTTAATTGTTCGGTTTTGTTTTTCTGAAAGATGAACTCATCAAGTTTTGTCACCAACAATTTTCGTTTTTGTTTTTAAAAAAAAATCATTTTACTCATAGACAAGGTTGAAAAAAAAACTTTTTTTTTAACCAGGTGCTTAGCAGGAAGACTAAATATATAATCTGATAATTGCCATAAATTACTGTATTTGTTCTACATGCGAACAAGAAGATTTTAGTCTGTACTTATTCAATCACAACTCGAGTAAATATTAATTTTGTAAAGTAATTGATGATGGATTAACATAGCTTTTCTGTACTTTTACAGTATGCACTTTTATAACTTAATATACATTATTTTTTAAATAGCTAACTTTCACAGTGGGATAATACACATTCAGCAGCACGCAAATTAAGTTTTCTTTATACCGTATTGCTTTATTCTTAGTCTTGAACCAGTATTTCTAAAAATAATGAAGATAAGTCCTGATGTCCTTAAAAGGAAATACCAGTAGCAAATTTACAGCCTTATTGTTCACCCAAAGTTACTTCTTTATTGAAAACTTTAAACAAGAATACTAATTTGGATGCTTTATTGCGAAGTTTTGATTGAATCAGACCAAACGATGAAAAAAATTCGCTCTACATTTGCAGAGGACGCCTGGGCTGTAAACAATTGTTCGATTATGGGGAACACTTTGTCACTGAACTTATCTATTTCTGTTTTCTGTCTCTTCCACCAGTCATAAGTGGTTACATTCGCTGTCACTTGGGGGCTAAAAAGGGTCTGCTGGAATGGTGGTGACTTTGCTTGAAACTTTACAATTGTTGGTACTAGAAGTGTATCAGGGTAGCGATCATTAGCAAATTCCAGAGCAATTCTTTTCACTTCCGAAGTTATGTCCACTTCCGGGTTATTTTCTTTGGGGTCGAGCATGTAGGTTAATAGATGTGCCGGAGTTATAGCCATTTTGTATCTTTTTTCGATTTTACTCTTAATGTCCTCGTTAGCAGCTGTGTTCAGGAGCAGACTTTTAAGAGTGGTGTCCTAACTCTTAACTCGATAAATACTTGTTATATACTATATAGTTGTATTTACTTGAACAAAGGTGTTTTTTACATCTGGTTTAAACCAGCCAACCCTGCTCATAGATCAACAGATCTTCACGTCCGCTCTGTGGAAAATCTTTCCGAACTGCTTCCAATTGTTCGTCACTCGTTTCTTACTTCCTCAACACAGAAACCCTTTTCCAACAATGGTTTATGCCACCGAACAATGGAATGGTAGTCTGGTGGTTCCTGTTCGTATTGTTGTCTGAATTTTCTTATTTTTATGATTCAACAACACAAACTGTAAACGACACCAATTCGCTCACATGTAAACAAGCGCGATACGCATGCGTTCTGATAATAGGGCGATCTGCTACCTGTTGGTGATAACATTTTACGAGTTTCTCTTTCAGATAAACAAAACCGGACAAATTTATCAGAACCAGACGTGTTTTCATTTCTTATTGGTTTGGCATCTCTTTCTGTGAGAGATGATGTCTGCCGGCGAATACAACGTTCGGAAAGTATGGGAGGAAGATAACTGCAAGCTCCGTGAAAATTTGTTCGTAAATTCAAAAATGATTAAAAGGAACCGTGCCCTTTATTTTTTTCCTAATGGAAAGTGCGATATACAGCGAGAGGGTGACTGATTAAAAGGGAAAGCAATGTCATAAGTAAAGTCGTTCGGATTTCGTCCAAAACAGTATTCTAACTAGCATCTGAAAATTGTGATGTGATGATTTCGAGTGTGTTATTATTACGTTAGTAACTAGGAAAGTTTTCAGACATGGGGCGATGGTGGGTGATTGACTTGAAAATTAAATGTAGTTCGATGATCATCCATTGTTGATCTAACACGGCAGACACACACCAGTTTGGTTCTTTTCAGAGTTGGTGCTGAGTTGTAGAATAACCGACTTTGACACGTTATTCATGAGCGCAATTTAACTGAGAGAGAACATGTCCAAGTAATGACTTTATGAAGCTTTCAAATTGAATTTTAATTAGTCTGTCACCTGCACATATAAAGCATCATGTATGTACCAAGCGGTCGTAACTCATTTGATAGAATTACACATTTGCAAGGTTGTGGGGTTCGCGCCCAGCAGGCATCCATCCTAACTAAGGTTTTCTCTGGTTTTCCTCTGTCGTAGCAGGCAAATGCTAGGATGGTAGGTATATGAGAACAAACTATGAGCTCGAAGTTGACCGAAATAGCGTTCCGGTTCGTGAATATCTGGAACCTTCCTGTTCCGTTTCGTAAAAATGTCCATTTCTAACCCTGGGTGACTGCTTCCTTTGTTTTCGTGTTAAAAACTCACTAGTGTAAAATCTGGGATTGGTCGTAGAATCTCATCCAGATTGGTTGCGCTGTAAAAACGCCATTTTCAATAATTATACCGGCACATACCATCACTCCACGAACTTCATACACCTTTCCCGGGCAAATTAAGGATTGTTTCGGGTTCACGTCAAATCAACGCACCCCTATTTAGTTGCAAAGTGAATCGGAACCCCGTTAGTAAACAATATGCATCTCCTGTCATTATGGTCCCAATGCGTACGATGTTCTGCCCACATTCGGTGAGCCATTTTATGCTGGTGCGTAGAAACTCACGTCTTGGAGCCGATTTCGTTTTGTTTGTGTGGACACCAACCTTCTTCTGGCAGCGGCAAACCTTCTTAGAAGCTGGGTTACTCTCAGATTTCGATGTCTACGCGCAAGCATTGCAAGATAATGTGCATCTCTCGGTGGTAATAATGTTGTCCGGCCTTGTCCTGGTCTTCGCTTCACACTCCTTTGTCCGTAAAGCGATTCTAGTGAAATTACACTTTGGCGTACACTAAGCGCTTGAGCAGATGGTTCCTGTGTTTTCGTGCAGCTTTCAACTGACCTACGGCTCTGCTTCAAACACATCATGGTGCTTCATTTTCACTTGCATTTAACGTTCCACCTTATCATTCATAAATATGACATTGTTCAGATGACTTCTGAATGCGAATGTCTTGCATCAGTCTTTTATACACTGCAACGACGATCGCGTGCACACTTGTACAAACGTGACACTTCGTTCAGTTACCCGCCTCTCCAATTTGCTAGGTACTTGTAGGTTTTTTAAAAAATAAGAAAGAAGTATAGTGAAAGTAGAACAAAACTGTGATCTATGGAACAACAACAACAACAACAACAAAAAAAAACCGTTGTTAATGGTAGCCTAGAAATTGGTTTCTATGGCTCAGACAAGGTACCTACAAAAGTTCAGCGTGATGAAACAGCCCATTGACAGGTACTTTCTTGCTCTGTACTGCACTATCGGTAAACTGTAATATAATTAGATAATTCTGTTAAATTTACTTTCAGGATTTTTTTTTTTAATTGTTTTCCCAGGGAAGCATACGCTACCAAAATCGGGCGGGGCAGCCTAAAAGCACTTCAGAATCCATTTTGGGGTGCTTTTTGCCTTTCATAGCTCTGCCCCATACCTCACTGCGAATAACACCCTCGTACCATTTTTGTTGTTGTGTCTCGTGATGACTACTTATCTTTACAATAGTAGGATGAGGGAAGGTGCCATTGCTTAAAATGTGTTTGGGAGGGGTCACCACAACCGGCCCTCTCACATGCTAATGTTCTGCTAGAATGTTGGATTTTTATTATTATTATATTTAGCCCATTGTGTACCTATTTACTTCCAGTCATATCCAAATCCCATTCTACTTGCACGCTTTAGTAAGAAGAATGTAACAGGTCCAACAATCAAGGATTATCTAAGTAGGGACAGACCAACCTGGGATGAAGTGAAGAAACGTCTTCTGGAGAAGCGGAAGGAAAATGCAGTGCTTGCAGCTTGGGAAGACAGCATGAATAAGGTACAATTCCTACAGTCAGATTCTATCCATGAAAAGAGTTCCCACTGACCTGGGAAACTAGGGAAGTTCAGAGAATTAGCCTGCAAAGAAGTAACCCTTTAAAACTCGAGGGATATTTGATGTGGATTTACTTTCTTACGTAATTAGGCGTGCTTGAAGGAGATGGCAACTCTTGCATCCGAAGGCAGTGGTTTTAAATTCCCGCTCTTAGGTTTATTTTTCTGTTAAGGAAATCATGTTAAACTGTATACGTCTGTTTATCCGTACTTAATACTGTATTTACTGCATATAATGTTTTGGAAATATAGGACTAGTTACCTGGAGAACCTGAGAAAGTGAGGGAATTAATTCTGGTCAAATGAGTGGGAACTGTGCATAAACTTTCCAGGCGGTAACGTCGCGGACTTTGGATTGGCAATGGGTTCGAACCCCACAGCCGATCGTCAAACTGGGGTTTTCCATTATTTCAGTTCCACCAGGCGAATGCATGGATGGTACTTTAGAAAAAAGGCATTTGCCAATATCTCCCCATCCCTGCCTGAGTCAGTTGCGCAAAGGCCATAAATAAATTCAAATGTGTATGAACTATGTTGAAGAATTTTAGAAATTATATTGAATTAGAATTTAATTTTTAAGGCCTCTAGTCAACTTCGGCTCAGGCCGGATGGATGATGATGGGAGAATTGGTGGAATGAAGGAAGTGGAAGGAAACGAGATGACCCCTAGAAATCATACGCACACGGTGTTTGTCTACCACAAAGCCCACATGACACGAGCAGGAATCAAACCGACCATCCCAAGCACCAGAAGTGAGCGCGAGCTATTGCTGCTTCAAAAATTATCTAGAATTCTGCAAAATCTTCTAAATATAAATTTACACTCCCCTCTGGTATTTATGTGGTTTTGTTTAAATTATAACTCACTGATGGCAGCATTATTAATACGTTCAATCTGAAAATTTTGTATCGTATAGAATATTTATATAAAAGATACATTTAAACTGTACTCAAGATTCATAGTCAACCGTCAGTGCGAAAGTTTTGTATCTGAAAAAATTTAGACATGCGGTAACAGTGAGCTAATATACCCGACAAAAGAAAATTAAATGTTGGTTTAAAATCTTTATTGCTTTTATGTTGCTAAATTATGCATGTTTCTGCATATAAAAAGTTTGGTAGGTCATTTTCTGGCAATCTGAGAAATAGAGTACATTTTTGCGCTTTTACAACTTATGAACATGTGAACTTACAGTCAGTCTGTGTTTTAGTAAGAGAAAAACCCTATGTGACAAGATTACTGATATAAGTATTAAAAAACAGATGATACGTGACCCAAGTATTGCTTTAGAATTAGAAGCAAATAACACAGCGGAACTAGTACAGAAAAAATGTATCAAAATTCTTACAAAGTCGAATATTGGGCCACGGTGGCTCAGTGGTAGAGAGCGCTTTGTGGTGGACAAACTCCGTGTGCGTGAGTTTTCTCGGTATTCTTCCCACTTTCTTCATTCCGCGAATTTTTTCATCATCCATCCGGCCTGAGCCGAATTTGTCTGAAGACTTTAAATTCAAATTCAAAGTCGAATATTTTCCGCGAAGGTGCTAAGAAACGAAGAGAAGAATCGCTACGTTTGGACGAAGAGCTTGCTTAATTGCAAAAGGAAGAAAATCTGCTGTAAATACTAATGAGTATGCCCTGCATTACTCTCTGTATACTGTATAGTCGTCAGTTTGATTTTGGCCACTTTGATTCACTGACGTTTATTCTGTTAGGAAGAATTTCTATTGTTAGTCTTGCTTTATTTCTTATAAGTAAGCCATCTGTACCTTTTGGCTGATAGAAGTATTATGTAGGTAAATAAATTGAAAGAATTCAGATCATCAGGAATAGACAATATATCTGCATTTGATTCATTTTATATTGGATATGTAAATGTTAAATGTGAATTTTTTTTAACAAAAAATATACGAAAAATAGTGAGGAGGTCACTTAAAAAGTTTTTTTTTCTTCTGTAAGTTGTTTTCATAATTACTAATTATTTTCAATGTTATATTTAGATATTGTATGAGTGAGTGAGTTGTTATTAACGTCCTAAACGAGCTGGTGAGCTTCTGAGGACGGGACCTACAGTTTTTGGTAAAGTGGACTCTGAACCACTGCGTTTAATGGACCCTGGCGGGGTTTGAATTTAGTTATGATATGGATGTTTAGGTATGTTCTTGGCATATGTATCCGAAAAAGTTAAATACATCTAGAAGACTTCCGGGTTAAATTGGATAAAAGTGTGGGAACCATGGATGTTGAAGCCTTGTATCCATAATTAAAATCGGCGGGCAAGATTTGTCCACTAAGCTTCATAACAAAAACACATAGTACAATGTAACAGTTTCAATGTTCTATCAACACCTTCTTCAGACAAACCTTATGTTTAGTTTATAAGGCTCATGAGCCGATTTTAGTTAACTTGTTAGAATGCAGATTACGACTGTCAAACTCATTGTACGTTTGTGATATTGAAAGACAGGGAAGTACTCGAGCTTATTCAGTACTCCGACACCAAACTTCGTACATGTATTTAATGCGACATGTACTTTGTATTTTTTTTTAGTATGATTTTGTTTCAGTTCTTGCGCATCGCAGTGTTGCCAGCCATACGCGAGCAATCGGAAATGTTAACTGGCAACATTGCGGAAACATTTCTCAGCAAATTGCAAGATAAACTTTCGTCTTGTTTTGATGTGAAGAACACATGTGCAGTGTTCGTCCGTTTCTTCACCTAACACCCTGTATATAGTAAATTCAATTGAATAACTGCAGCTCTGATTGGTCTAGAGAGCTTTTTCCCTTATTAGTTGACTATAGTTGTGGTAGAGATCCATGTTCCTGTTGAGGCTGCTTACTTTCCTCTTCTACCCTGTAACTTGAACATTTTGGTTGTTTTCTTTTTTAGTCTCATACCAGACAAATGACGAGATGGTCCTACAAACTATACTCGGTGCAATCTTAACCTGATAGCCGCATCACAAGTGCGGTACTACATGTTGGCTCGCGAACCTTTGACAGGGTATGACGTAAGCGTGTCTTTGTGTGTGTGTGGAAGGGGGGGGGCTGCATCGTCTGCCTGGTTGGTTGTTTTCACTGCCGCTGCTCGGGTTCTCAGCTGATAGGCGCGCAGCGGTGATTTCCTGTCGCTAACGCAAAATATGTTTCTTGGATAGATATTTGTTTTTAATTGTTCACGAAGACGCCACAACGGGAATACATGTTTGGAATTTGCACGTGATTTATCTATAATCCTCACAATTAAAACCCGAGAGCATGGCCATCATTTTGCTTACACATTTCGATTTGGTAAGGGTAGGATAAGAACCTTTGAAATGCAATACGAATATAGCAATACTGCAAAACAGCAAATGAAGTTACCTTCAAACTTTACAAAAACAGTACAACTTGTGTATAATGAGTATTACCTGTATATATCTGGCAGGAAAGATCAATCATAAACACAAGCACACGAGCAGCCACCCTTCCACACAATAAATTAAAAATACGATTTTTTTTTTACAATGCACCGCAACTCTCAACCTTGGCGGTGAGTGAAGCAGCAGCGACCCGGCAAAACAAGCCCTACGTTTCGTTGTTAAAAATATTTCCGGGTAAATGAATTCCACTATTAACTACAGAGAAAATGACAAAAAACTTACGATTTACTGGAGTTCTTCAGTTGCATCCATATCATCGGAATCTGAGTCACTGCCTGTTTGGATGACCAGGTTCTATATGAAGGGTGTGAGGCAAGAACATGGTAACCCACAATGTTAAACTTTTAAGAAATTCGATTTTTACTGCTGCACAAGTCATTTTCATTGGCTGAAAGCTGATTTTTCACGTAAAGCTATACATAAAGGCTTAAAATAATTGTACCAAATCAAAATAACTAATTTCTATTTTTCATGCTGCTGTGTGGGTTACCATGTTTTATTATTTATACCATAATATTCGCTACCTAAGTCACTCAAGAATAAATCTTTTCACTGAACTCGCTGTAAGAAATGTTTAATTTACAAATTATTTTCCTTTTTAGTGGCAAGGTGGTATATTGCTCCTCGTTTCCCGCCATCTTAATTGTTGGTTACCATCTTATGAATCCCAAAATGTTACAATAGGCTTACCATAAGTAAATATTGCTGCCATCTCTGGAGCACAATTTGAAGTCGGACAACATTAAACGACGCGGTATGATTCCTTTCCATCGGGTGCTGAATAACTCAAAAAATAAACATTTGTGGGTTACCATGTTTTTGCCTCACACCCTTCATATCAAAAAAATAAACATTTGTGGGTTACCATGTTTTTGCCTCACACCCTTCATATCATCCGTCAGTCCATCCATTCTCCACAGTTTTTCCTCTTCTGCGATAGCATGTGACACATAAGATTTCCACCTTTCTGCTGTTATCTTACGAAGCCCCTCTCTCAGTAAATTTTCAACATCCGGCATTTTAAACATGCTATGTTTAGCGGCTACATACCCTTTCACTTCTATCCAGACATTCTCGATAGGGTTTAACTCGCAATGTCTTGGTGGCAACCATAGAATTTTGTTTCCCGCCTCAAAAGCCATTTTATCGACTTTTTATTGTGTATACTTTTACTTGCTTCACGATGTCCAGCAGATCGCATTTCAGCATTTGCGAAGTATATGTTAGGAGTTGCCTTTCTTCCTCAGAATTCGTCTCTGCTTTCTTGGCGTCCAACCATTGTTTAATTTCCTCTTCTTTTGATTTTGAATTTGGTATCTTTTCAACGAAAACAGTGTGATCGGGTGCGTTTTCCATCACGATTACACTATTTGAGCGTAGTTTTGGAAGAACAGATGCAAACCAAGCCTCGAACCTACTACTGTCCATTTCTTGATAATAATCCCCTTGTCCCTTTTTTGCTCTAAATATCAATTCTGCATCAGTCACAAATCCCTCTTCACTTCCAATGTGCACAACAATCAAATCAACCTTCCTACTTTTCCGGACGGTGGTTTAAATCCAGTGTTCCCCTGTTTACTACTTGTTATAGTGGTGTCTGTCCAAACATAAGATACTGTATGCCCCTTTCATCCAAATAATAAATATGTAATACCCTCCTCCCTGTACCGCCTAATTTGCGAAGATATCTATGGCGCTAATTGATTATGTCTTCCCTATCGATCATGGATGATGAATGTTTTATACGATAATATTTAAAACCAATTTCTTTCATTACATCTCGGGTTGTAGTATTACTTACAATAGGCAACTCTTCATCTTTAGCAATAGCACGAGCATTTTTTTCTACTGTTGACACTTCGTTCCTTCTATAAAAATCATGAATTTTCTTTCGCACCCTATCCCTCCCAAAACTATCCAATTCTCTGCACTTACTTTCCCCACGATCACTTTGATTTGGCCGCTTTTTGCCCGGAGTTGCAAGCTCTCCTGCACTGTTGAATTCACGTTTCACGCGAAATATTGCTCCGCACTAACACCAGTGAAGTATGCTGTCATGTCAACAATTTCTTCAACGGTTTTATCTGCATATGTTTCTCTTAGTCTAGCGTACACATTGATGACAATTTTCTTTGCTTGACTTTGAAGAGGTTTCCCTTTCTCGTGTTTGCGATAATACCGAGAAGGTGATAATTCGGAGTCATTCATAAGACGATGTTTCGTAGAGCAGTGTTACCATCTGCATAAAAATTGCAGAAGTTACACGAAAGTCTTGTTCTTTCTTTGGTTTCATTTACCGGGAACAGAGAAGTTTCTTATGAGGCAGCTACTCTTAATATGCTATTTTCTATCCACTGTGGATGATTTCCAATATTATCAACTACAGTACAGCGTATGCGGTATGCTATCGTCAAGAACTTCAAACCTGCTCCATTCAAAACATGCATATTCCGGAATTCTGCAATACATGTGCAAGGTGTTCCTCAAAGGACGGGTGTATCTAACACGGCATGAATTATGTATCTTAGTATGTGTGAGCCCATGAAAATACTGAAAAGCAAATAATGTATTTCTTTAGGACAATTCAAGGAGTTTTCAGGGAGCAAAACAAAAGTGTTAATTTGAATTTAGTTTTAAGGCCTTGAGGCAACTTTGGCTCAAGTCGAAAAATATGTTAATATTCCTGATTTATGTTGTCATATGCGCACTTTCGACAGTTTATGGAGCTTGCAGGGGTGGGGGCAGATATACCCATCAAGGGGCGTCCCTTCTCTCTTCTGGCGCTATCACCAGAGCTGAAACGGGTCGCCGGATCTATGCTTGGAAACCGGTTTGACTCAATTTCGACCCGGAAGGTAAAGCATAGGTTTTAATTCCTTCTTTATTATACACTATTGCGTTTGATCAGTGTTTCTTTCATGGGTGGCCGAGACTTGGGGTGATCTCCCAGAGCACGAAAAATACGACAACGAAAAGTTCATAGTAGTAATAACATATGGAAATGGTCTCATATTCCCGAAAAAAACAAAACAAGTATCGCTGGAGGTGTGAAAATAATCCGCCTTCACCCGCTCGGAAAGGCTATTCTGAAACAATTTTGTGTTTGAAGTATTAAATAATATAAGAGCATTAAAATATTTTAAAACTCTCAAAACCAAAGTTTCCGTACATAAGCTCACTTCTCATGGAACCTCACACATTATAATATTGTTTTATTCAAACCACAGGAACAAGATCAGGTCACTGGGTGAAGATTCGATCATCGGGTCGCCGAGGTCCGTCTGGTTATTTGAGACAAAACCGGGTTCCGAGACTTTCGAGCCAAGTTTCGGAATGGGTCACCAAAAATGGCCCGGTTTGTACTCTGGCTGTAACCAGTGGTGCATTTATAATGAAAAAACTGCCCTGGCGCTACCACGTTCTGCATTGTATAAAGTTTACTATATATAGAACTCTTAAAAAGTGCCCAGGTGTCGCCAGAGCTGGAATACACCATTGGCTGTAACTGTTTGATCAGTCAACTTATTTTACTGGTCTTCTTCTGTTTTTAACGTAAGAGCTTTCAATTTTGTAATCTTGCAACACTTGCAAGAGACTCGCATCTTAGCTCCCTGCTGTTCATTCTTTTCTTTCCTTTTCTCTTTCCAATTCCGAAACGTGACGTCACTTTCATAACCCGTTACTAATAAATCTGGTATCACTTATTTTAAATATTGTTCCTGTATTGATATTTTTATATACTTGCACTCAGTTAACTCTTTGAACGGATCTCCTAAGTAATGTTTTCAGTGTGCAACGTGAGGAATTATGTAATGTGCGTAGACTGGTGCGAATTGAAGCTGTGTATCTCGGCTGTCAGGATAAGGTCGCTAGGAGTATAGGCCCTGGCCGACTACCTTCCAACATCCTCTCCCTCCACCATATTCCGGTCTGAACCAGAGTTGCCCAAAGACCAGAAATAAATTTAAAAAAAAACTGGTGGTGTCGGAAAATGAAATGTTTTGCCCTTTGTTTATGCTATGTTCCGCTAGTTCCCACTTTCACGACATAAGTCCGTAAACATAAAGATTTCAGTGAAAGTTAAAAAAAAATATTTTCTCCATTTTTGCTTTCATATGTGTATCTTTTTTTAAAAAATATGTATATATTTATGAATGTATTTTTAAATACAGAAGTTCAGAGAAGAATTGGACAAGGACAGAGCAAAGCTGCTTGGTGAGAGTTCAAGAGAAGGAAGGGCTAGAAAGAAGCCGAAGAAGAGAAAACGATCAAGGGTAATAATAATATTAGCTAGTATAACCTATTATAAAGTTACCAGGTACCTGGAAAACTAGAAGAATTTAGTTCATGGTAGTCCATATAATCAGTTAAAAACTAATATTTATACTGTCGTGATAGAACAAAAATAGAAAGTATCTTGTTCTTTACTAATAGATTTTTTTTTTCTTTTGACATTGATTGTACCATTTGTTATTTTATTAATAAATTGTTTAAGCCAAGCCCAAATCTTAGGAATATTCTTAATTTGTAATTGATTGCAGGTAACATGAAAGTATCAGACAGACACTTACTATTCAACAGTTCTTCATCAGGGTAGGCAAATTATGGCAGATGAAATATGATAATTATAATTAATTCAACAGATAGAAACATAGAGTCAGGAGTACAGTTGTGGAAGCTCTTACGTCATCGAAGTTAACACCAAAATGTTGATCTGCTCTCCACATTTTGCACCCTTGAACGCGATAAATTGGTGTTACCATTGAAGTAATTCAGCTTAGGATTTAGTTAAAACAAGTAAAAAAGAAAGTAGAATTCTTTAATAAGATACAATTAAATATATTTAATATTATTATGAAAATCTCACCTTAACAACAAGGTGCGAAGATGTCCTTTTAACGGTTTTGTTAATCCGGTTGTAGCTAGGCCTTTCGAAACTGATAGTCTCATCTTCAGGCCAAACGGTGATGTAATATGTGTGTGTTTAAAGGTTTGTTTATGAGTTTTTATTAATTAATTTTTAAGGCCTATAGGCAACTTTGGCTCACGCCGGATGGATGATGATGGGAGGAAAAGGGAGTGCCCCGAGAAAACCCACGCACATGGTGTTTGTCCACCACAAAGCCCACATGGCATGAGCAGGGAGTTATTTACATGTTTTGTTAAATAACTTGTATCTGTTACATGTGAGATGCATTGTGTAAACTATTTTTTCTGCACCCAAAATCCTAATTCAACCGCAGCACTATGTACAAATTACACAATGACAACATAACTATCGTCATTGAGCAAAGCAGTTGTATGCAATATAGTTCACTTACGTGAATAACTTCTCTGTAATTTTTGTAAGGAGATCTTGCTCAACGTTTCGATATTATTCTTAAGCCCCCATCGACTGGAGCTACTACGTATAAGAAAAAGGGATAGAAATTGAAACATTGGAGTAGGAAAAACCAAACCTGCCTAATAAATGTTCTTCATGTTGTGATGTGAACAAACGAAGTGAATAGTTCTGGCAAGGTTGTAGTTTGTAATAGCAATTCTTTATGAAGAAGAAAAAACTGTAATGTGTAAGATTGATGTGAATTTGTTGTGTTACAAGAAGGTGTTCTTATATATCTAATTATTTGAATTCCTATTCCTCTTTAATTGTCATGTTATAAGTTTGTTTGATGAACTTGAATTGACCTAAAGGGCAGTTTTTTTTTTGTAAATTTTAATTTTGACGTAATAAGAATGGGGACCAAGCTTTGTTGAAAATAACTCTATTATTACCCTTTTATTATTTAGAACAGATACATACATCGATAGATCTGTTAAAGAAACTTGTAGGCGTCCGTTAATACACATAAATATTACTTACTTTGAGGAATAACGATAAGTGACATTTTCTGTATACTTTCCTGTTTCTATCAAGCGGCAAGAGTCGTTTTAGTTACCGGGTATAGTGGAGCGAATTTTGTAGTCATGTACAAGATTGTCTGCATTACTTAAATTAATGTTGACTTATCCACAGGTCTCAGCACTATTAGTTCTTACGAGAATTCAAGATGTCTGTTCTTTTTGTCTTCGATTATACTTAAAAGCGAAGTTATTTTTTCTTTTAATTTATTTAACATGCATTTACGGAGCCAGACATTGGAGGTTCGTCACATTGTGAGAAATTACTTGCCTCGGTGTACACACTTCTGGGGTCAGGGATAGGGAACATAGTGATCAGGACCTTTGTCAAAATACCGGCATGCGCTTGGGGAAACTGAGTGAACCGCTAGAAAACCTAAGTCAGTATGGAACGTAGGATTCTAATCTGCGTGTCTCCCCAGTACCCACCCATCCAAAGTCTGCGACTTTAACTACTGCACCACGAAGGCTGGGTGTAAAGTGAAGTACTGGTGAAATGTGTCATTCTACCATCTTTTATTTTTGGATACTATTTAGTTGCGTAAGTTGTTTTATGATATTTATATGAATATAATTCGTTGTTAGTGATTAGTGAGTAAAATTGGCAGGCAAATTGTAATAATATGACCCAAATAAGTTGTTATAACCATCGTAGCCTTACATTTTTCGACGTTTTCTTTGTGCGGGGAAGATAAATATAATTCAGTAAAATCCGAAATGCAATGTAGTTATGCTGAAGATTCTGATAATTTAATTACGTTTCTGCATAGTTCTAATAATCATAATTTCTCTTTAAGTCACGTTCCTCGTCACTGTCTACATCTGATTCTTCTAGGAACAGTCATGCACTAGGTGAGGTAAGTTAGTAAATTAAGGATTTTACGATTTTATCTTTGGTGCTGTATCTACCATTACAAATAACCTTCTTAAATTTTCAAATTTAATTCAAAGAATAATATTGGCAGAACAAAAAACTTTATTTTTTGACCATTTTAGTAATTATAGACTTCGGCCCGTCATAATGACATTAGCTGGTAAGTTTTAAAATTCACAAACGTCCATGCTCCATCCGGGATTCGAAACCAAAACCTTGGACACACTAGCCTGATGCCTTAGAATAATATGTCTAGGACCGGCTTGAGAATGAAGTTTCCCTTCCATGTTAGAGAGTATTCGTCTCAAAGTCAACCGTACTTATATATAAGCGGCCTGACGTAACAGGTCCCATTATGCAGAACGCGATTGACGAACGTGCAGAAAGATATGGTCATTTTACCGCTCCAGGAGTTCAGCAGAGTTTGTACATTGGTTTCGAATTCAGATTTGGATTTATTTGTGGCCTTTGGGTTGGCATCTTTGACTCACGCCGGAGATTGCTTTCGAGCTATTTATGTGAAACGTCCCATTCTATTACTGATAAAGGCCAATCGACGTAAAAATGTTCTGCAATTTAAATCTTTAATGAACAATGGGGCACAGAGGTCTGCGTCACAGATTCTCACTGCTCTTGAAAGTCATTGGAAGTTTGTGGAATTTTTACATTAAAGAAAAAAATTGTAATTATTGATTACATAAACTCTTGACAGCTTTTCATGAAAGTGTGTTCTGACCTCGGGGTGGCCGAGATGCTTATCAGGTCGTTTAGGACGTTAATAACAATTCAATTAGGCAAAATACGTTGAAACTTATGCAGTTCCTTCTCACAAGAGAATAATTCGAAGAGTAAAGGCTCATACAGCATTAAATGCTAGTTACAAATTGCAATGGAAATAGCCAAAAAGCATAACTTCTTGACATATGAGGATTAAAAAGTTGGCGAAAATACAGTATTAAAATGTTCTGCGAATTCACCAGATGTGTGTGTGAATCCATTAATACATGTATTTTTACGAAGGTATCTACGCCAAACTGGCAAACAAGTAGGTATCAAATCAAAATCATGCGAGGAAAGATGTGGCGGATAGGAGTTCTCCAGTACCAGCGCATGAGGAGGTTTATTACACACTGTGCTTGATGGGTAATTTTGTTATCATGAAGGAACATAGCTTAGGTCGTTGCTCATTCATGGCGCGACGATGGTGTCGCGGCATGAAAATAGGCTGCATCCACTGTTCTTCCATGTGGAGCGAAATTACAATCATTCACTAATACCGTTTATTTTCATGTATGAACGCTGCACAAACCAGGCCATGTTCATTCTGCATGACGGTTGAATAAATACTTAAGTTAACACTCATCTTCGTTCATTGGCCTTGACCATCACTGACGACACAAGGTACCAAAAGCGATAGGACATCCAGATTATTACATTTTGTGATACCGAAATGATTATTTGCATTAAAAAATAATTGTCATGAATTATGCACTAATCCTCGTATATGTAGTACTGCCGAATAGAAACAGCCACTCAGTGCATCGCGAGAGTATTAGAATAAAATATCATGCTAATCGTCCATTATTTTGAATTAAATGCGCATTGAGTTTTCTGATATGCAGTAGAGTTTTGTGTTAATTTTGTGCATTACGTAGGAGCTAGGAAAGTGCAGCATAGTTTGGAATTCTCGCGGGTGTTGTATAATATCGGATGTTTGAAAAAATCCATATATCCTTCTGAAATTAATTATGCGGTTTATGAATAATGTGTTTAAATTCAGAACCATTTTGTGGAAAAGCACCGACATATCGAAACATGCAAGTAATGCAAAATATTGACAGGAGCTAATGTTTTCTTTTCTTTTCATATCTAAAAAAAGAAAAGAAAAGAAAAAAATCCTTCGAATTTGAATAGGAAAGTTAAGGGGCTCTTGCATAGACATTCACAAAATGTAATTAAACACCCCAAAGAATTAGGTGTACAGGATACAAAATCGCACTAAAATACATATAAATTTTTCTTCTTACAATTGATATGACGGCTTTTTAAATGTGGTTGTTAGTTCTAGACTTGTTTAGCTCATAATTTACATGTTCAATATCTTTCATAAAGCTATATTTATTTTCTTTAGCTTCATTCTTTTTCCATCTGGAGAGAAAGGAGTGCTATTCTTCCTTCCTTTTTCTTTCTGATACAGGTTCCTTTGCTAGATCTGAGACCTAGAAGCACGTAAGTCACAAATCATTGTTTTTTTTTAAAAAAAAACACTTCCTTTGACCAAAATTGGACTTACGCGGTTCTAGCTCTCAGGTACAGATATTTCAGTAATGATGCAGTATCCTTCTCTTTTGCTCTGTTGATGCCATATTTTTCTAGGGTACTGAAAATCAGGTTTTTTCTTTGTCTTATTTAGGTCATCTTCTGTAGCTAGTGACTGCTTTTCAAACATTCGAACCTGAAAATTAGAACATGAATTTGGAATGTAAACATACTTATGAATTCTTAATACTCTTCTCTTAAGTTTAAAATATAAGCTGACTTTCCCATAAACTAATAACCTATCAAGTTTCAGACTTGGGTTCAATTCTTGGGGGCGAAAATTCAGGCCCTTTTCTTTTTCAATCTGTTTTGCTGAAATGGAAAATGCAGTGAAACTTCATTTATCTAGATTTACAGTTGATCTGGAGTCACTTTTTGCGTTGGGTACGTATTTTGTTGTACATTTTTTTTTAATTTTTTGCATTAATTCCGATGATATAGGCTGCGATCGAATTCCCTTGTGTATTGCCGTGTGCACGCCCCCCAATATGGACTGCGACGTCCGACGCTTCTAGTCAGTTGGCATCAGTCTTCATTGTTATTTAGCTTTTGCAGTACATATCCCTTCTTTTTGTCTAAAGTGAACGTAAAATGGCGGCAAAATAGAAGAAGAAAATGATTGTTCTTATGAAGAAACAACTAGAAGAAGCATTGAACAGATTGGATAAAGGAGAATCTTTGAGAACATGATTGGCATAAAAATAACCATACAATCTAATTAACACAGATATTAGCTGTACTATACATTTTATATTTAGTTTTATACAAAGGCCTTGTACCGAACGGCTGTAACTAAGTTGGTAGAGTGTTGGCTTAGCATTCTGGAGGTTTTGGGTTCGATCCCAGCAGTCTACCGTGCTGATCGTGTTTTTTCCGCTGTCACACCAATCGAAGGCCGGAATGGCACAGACTCCATCCCACATCCTTTCCTCTACCCTGTTCTGACCTGACCCATAGATGCCTGAAGGCCTTAAATAAACAAACAAATTAAAAAGACTTTGGTTTAGTGGCTATGTGATAAATGTACGAGAAAGCTCGTCATTGCTGTGACCGATTCTGTACATACTTGAACTATGTTTCAAGTGTTTTAATATGAAAATAAAACTACTGTAAAATGTAAAATTGGATGGTGAATACAGTACTGTAGTAATATAGATTATGTTAAAGTACAGTATTGTAATTTTCTTATGATTTCCGGATTACTGTTGGTTCCAGTGTGGATAATCGAGGTAAACTACCTGTTGAAGGGGAATATTATTTTCTCTCTTGAGATATTAAATCCAAGTTTACAATTTGGTAATCGAGTAGTCTGTAATTTCATCTATATTTAAGTTAAACTGAGAAACTTTCTTTGTTAAGAGTACGAACTGTTAAGCATTGTACAATGTTTTTGCTTGTCCATATTTGCTCTTTAATTACTGGTAAACTACGTTTCGGATTTTAATCAGAGAATTCGTCAAGAAGTAACTTCGTGTAATCTTCTTAGCATGTATTTCATATATGCTCTGTAGTAATCTGTTCCATATATTATTGTGGACTTGGTGTCGTAATTCGGTTTTTGTACATCAGTTAAATGTGAAGTTCCTTGCGACTTTGGAACGTTCTGAAAAATATTACAGACTTCCGGATAGGCTTTAAATTTTGTGTTATGTATGTACTTGTGGAACGTAAATGACACAGAGCATGTACATTTTATTTTTGTTTCACTGTCAGGAGGAGCCGTCAAGAAAGAAGAGGAAAAAGAAAAAGAAGCATAAACATAAATTAAAATCAGAATCCAGTTCGAAGAAGAAGCTGAAAAGGGAGAAACATAGGAAGCGGAAACGAGAGAAGAAACGAAAACATAAGGAAAAATAGGAATGTTGTACAAAGAAAATCTACGAAGTTTTCTACGAGGTATTTAATTCCATGCATGGCTGAACTACTACTGCTGATCTACTGAGGTAGATGATGAACTTATTTATTCCAGAATACTTTGTGTTCTCTAGGTATTAATTCCATGCATGGTGGAACAGTTTCGACACCTGTTTGTCTACTGAGGTCGGCAATGATTTATTTTTTCTATGATTCGAGTACCTGAAGTTTTTTTTTAGGTATTTAAATTCATGTATACCTTACAATTTCGACACTGTGTTTGTCTAGTGAGTAGACGATGATTTTGATCTTTAAGACCATGCATGACAGAACGATTTCGACAGTAGTTAGTTCTCCACTAAGGTAGAGATTTCATATTTCCTAGAACACCTGAAATTTTCTAGATATTTAACTCCATGCATGATATTATTTAAGTATTTAGACAGTACCTGTTGATCCACTGAGGTAGATCACGATTTTTATTTCGTAGTAATTTCTATTTAAGTGTAAAATATCTGTTATTTATTTATTGCACAGAATAATTGTAAGTTAACGATATAATCAAAGAACGTTTAGGTACTGTTCTCTGTATTGCCCATAACAGTTTAAGTACTGTAACTCATTTAAACAAATGAAAAGTATTCTTCACATTCAGCAATTTTTATCTGTAGTAACGTTGATTTATTCTTAAAACATTAGATAAAACATTTGAGTTTTATACTAGTATATAAGGAAAAGAATATTTCCTCAAAAGGATGTATTTCCGTTTTCAGTAGTTGAAAGAAAAAAATAGTTTCTTCAATTGAAGTATATTTAATATTTCCAGACGTTTATAATCTTCTAGAGCTGGCATTGTACAGCTTACAAGTATAACTTTATAGATATATACCTACATCCGGTATGAGGACGACCTCAGTTAATATTTAAGGTATGTACTTGTGATACGTATAATTTATTTTCTTACTGTTATTGTTTCATATAAGTATGTAATTGTTATCATGTGTAACGGAAACCGTGGTTTGGTGGAGAAAAGCAAAAAGAAGGCTCAATTTAAGTAGGTATTGATAAAGGCATTATGTTTGAACATTATTTACACTTACATTTTCAATAAGCCTCCAACGATTTTATTTATTTACTTATAAGTAGTCTCCCTTAAAAGAAAAGCAAAGGCCATTGGACAACACAAGTACGTATAATTGTAATTATATTATCTCATTGCATAACACAAATATAGCAGAGTTACTGTTGGTACGATAGAAATTTAACATAAGGTTTGCTAAGAAGAATGCTATAAGAACTTAGACAAGAGCCCTTTAAATGCAACAGTTCAGTAGATTGATGATAAAGTAATTGATACCGCTCCCAGTGAATGGGAACTAGGGTGATCGAGTGAGTTTAAAACAGTTATTCAGGCTCGGTTTTCTGCTTGTCACTGGTTCATTTTAGTGTGGTATATGTGGTTGAATTTCATTTTCATTTCATTTCATTTATTCTTATTTTGAATGGCGGAGTTAAGGCATAACCTTTTCTTCCACTCAACCATTTAAACATTCTACATCAAATTTATATTATATAAATAATTAAACACTACAAAATGTATTATTAAACACTACAAAACAAACAAAAAATGGACACGAAAATTCACACTATAGCAACTACAATTAAAAATGAAGAAATATATAATATTACAATCATAATGTGATTACTAAAAGAGAGAAAAAATACTAACTAGAGAGTAAATAATAATAAGAATCGCGTCCTCGTTCGTAAAACTTTCCATCCTTCTGCTATAGTGTTACACATATTCGGTCTACCCCAAGTTAATTTGTGAATTAACTGTTTACGCGACGAGATTGGTGACTATGATGTGAAACAGTATTATTGTTGCATACAGTGTAAGCTTAATTACTTTTTTCTTTTAATTATGTAGCGCGGAAAATTAAGAAAGGGATTGACAACTCACGGTAGACGCAAACAATGTTGCCAAGTCGTGCAGTACCTCCCTGCTGACGTAAGTGTCAAACTTACGTTTCAATCTATACTTCCTAAATAACGTTTCAGATTTTTTTTTTAATGCTGTTTAAACTAAACATGAAAGCCATAGAGTACACATGCCAGTCACAAATATATGCTGCCATCACAACTATATTTAAGATAAATTTATAAAAATAAAATAGAATAAATACTTACCAATCGTAAGGGTTGGTTGGTGTTTTTTTTGTTGTTTTTTTTAATACAAATTCTTAATGGTGGCAATCTTCATAGTAGGTATATACTACTGATGTCAAGACTTCTAGTCATTACTGATGTCCACCTTGAATAAAGAGAAATAATATATTTTCCCCACACATCTTCAAGAATGCATTTCATTTTGCCAGACTTCCACATGATTAATAACGTCAGCGTATTTTATTTTGCACACCTTCCCTAAGAAGAGTTTCCTTCCGCGATGGTAAAACGTTTGTTGTTTTCAGCCACATACCTTTTTATTTGAGACCAGATATGTTCAGTTGGATTAAAGTAACAATAGTTGGGTGATAATCGAATTACGGAGCCGTGTATTTTACCAGCTAATCCACTACATGTTGGAAATTCGGTTTGTTTCCTGCCACAAGCTGCCTAAGTTCATTTTTTTTTTTTCCATTTTGTCACCAACTTTTATATTGCGAGAGGTTAGCTACTGAAATATTTCATCTTTCCTATTGCACATTATTTATAAGTTATCCTTATACAAGCGCATCCTTATGTTTTTTACTTACTCATGTGATCCTTTTATGTCGGAACGACCGCCATTTGCAATTGAAAATACCGAACAACAAACTACATTCCACTTTATGAAGCGTTTTCCATGTTAGAAGCAAATTATGTTTGCAAAGCATTACTAAAGAAACATTTCCTCTCCGGCATTGTACCGCACATGTGCCAATTCTTAATAGAAAAATTAATCAAAACCAAACACTCATTACCACTCAAAAGAAAAAACGAAACAAGTGAATAGCGGAAGTGGAAACAGTAAATTTTGCTCCGCTGTGTTACCGGTCCTTTACCTTGACTATGTTGTTAGATGCACTTCAACAAAGTTACATGTAATTTCTATTGCACAGTTTTCATTGAAAAAATTTTATATTTCAAAAACCGCGACATTTTCATTGTCCCAACTGACTTTTTCGAGACACTGGAACAACGTTGGAAAAACAAGAACCGTCCCGGTAAAATGTGAGACGAACCCGTGTGTAATACTATCTTTTATTCTCCCTCCCGTGCCAGTTGAGAGTGAACAACGTTCTTTCAACCTAGTCGTCTATCTAACTTAAAGGTAATTTGTGTTCAGAATTAATCCATGTCTCTTGCAAACGAACAATATTTCGAGATTTCTCCTGCATAATTCCCTTCAAGAATTTGCATCTCCATACAAGAACATTAGTTTTCTGCATCAGTATCTTGAGTCCATTAGTTTTCTTTTTATACTTGTCTTTTAGGACAGTTCTTAGTTAGAAATCTTATTACCTACTCAAGACCCAGTTACTTCAATCGAAGAATAAAGCAATATTCCAGAATAATCCTAAAGATTCCCAGAATAATCCTAAAAATCTAGTTTCTATGTATTTAAGCGTCTTAATAGTTCCTCCAAAGTTTCTATCTTTTTAGCCAGCTACATAACCAGATGAGATTTACTGCATATCCGTTTTCCATTTCTACCTTACATTAAATCCATTGTTAATACCAACTACCTGAGTACCAATAAATCTCATTCAAGAATTCTATTTCTATTGGAAAAGAACAACTCCACTACCGGAATCCATCCCTTCCACCATGATTCCGTCCGACCACTACTTTTGTTCCAATCCCACCTCATGCAGAAAGAATTCAGAAACCACAGAAAAAAATATAAAAATCTATTTAATCAGGGTCCAGAGTATCAAAAAATAATTTACTTTCTCACTACCATTAAAGAACATTGTTAACCCGCTACTGATAGCCTTCGAAATACCTCTATGTGCCACTCCGCCATGCAGGTAGCCTCCTACTCACTATTACAACATTACAAGTGAGACGAGGGAGTAGGTTTATTGCTTTGGTAACCGTTTCTGTTTATGGAAGTTAATGCAGAGATTAAAATTATTTTATTACATGTCCTTAAAAAACAAACGAAATGCCCGGAAAAGCGCCAGTCTAGAACCGTCTAGACAACGATGAAAATGTAGATATTAGGTTTTTCAATAACTAACTTCCTACCCACGGTTAAACGTCACGTTCAGATTTCTCTGGGACTTGAAGGTGGACCAATTCGTGCTTCCCAAGTGCCGATCCAAATTCCAGGCGATACATATACAATACTTTAGGAAATCAGGAGAGCTGTAAGTTTGAACAAGAAGACATTGATTTCGTTGGAGCTACTTTTTTAATTTGTCCTGTTTACAAGTTTTTCTTTCTAAGAATCGGAAATTTGAACTCTTGTTAAGGAAATCTCTAATATTTCCCTCCCTTTGACTCTAATTTTGGGAATTGGGAGATTGAAAAAAAAAACTGACAGGCGATCTTTTGATTTTACAAGGGGAGCCTTCTAATGCTTGTAAAATCTCGAATTGTTTTTATTCTCTAAGTGTGGTGTTGACACAATCATTCCTCACTCTCTCTTCACTGAATTGCTATACCTAGGTCTTACTTATGTATTATAAAATAACAAATTAAAAAGGCCTTAGGTATTATCCATCATTTAGGGCTTCTAGCTACACTTAGTACTAACAACACCATGAAGTTGAGACCTTATTTCATAGAAGGATAAAAAGGAAGATTGAGGTCTTAATACTAGGCTCATTCGCCGACTAAACTAGAGAATAAAGAATTATGTACTAATGGGAGTCATTGATCCCTTATTCTATACAGAAAATTTCTAGCTACTCTTACTTTCTAGACACAGTAAAAATTGACACTTCGTAAAAAAAAAATAGCTACAACTTATAATCTAGAAAAGTCAATTAAATTCATGGTTAGTGCCTTAAGCTTCTAGAAAGACGACAGATCTCGTTTGATTTATTGCTATACTAATAATTAATTTACTTTCGCTCTCTTCACACACTTGTTAGTAATTATTTTGTCACTGTTCACTCATCCATTAGCCTAGGTTTTTTTTTTGTGTGGGATTTCTGTAATGGCGAGATGGCTCATTACTTTATCCTTGAATATAGCAAGCTCAATCTTTAAAACACAATGCGTAAAGTTTCTGATTATAGTGGAGGGCTTTACAGCAAAGTCTACGGTAGATTCAATCCTTTTTGTGCATTGAAACCATAAAAAAAAAAAAAATACTGCAATATTTTAATTCCTGTAATTGATAAACTATACTTGTCTTTGGGCATGATCAAGTCATTTTACTTACTTTAGGTGTCCAAAGATCATCACTGTATTGAGCAGTTGAGAAATTTCTTGACATAATTTTTCAGTTATGTTGTAACCCCGGGCCCGTCATGGTTGTAAACTCCAATGGTGATAGTTTCCTCAAAATATTTGTCACTGTTACACAAATACACACACACACACTGTCAGTTTTTTAAATCTTGAATGATGTTTCAGGCCCATGTGGATGATAAAAATGAATCATCAAGTCACCGTTTTCCATATTCACATTTTTCACTTCACCAATTCACCAGTTCTGATCATAAACACATACCAAAATGTCATTTATTTTGAAAGACCCAGTTTCAAAATATGGTAGAACAGAAACATTATATTCACTGTAAGTTTCACTTTTTGAGTGAACATAACACTGTATCACACCAGGATTTTGTACTACAAACTTGTGATATGTTCTTTTTTCTGGTACCTTTTTACAAGTTTTAAATCATTGGCTCAGCTTTACTTCATGTGTTTCAACTTCTTCTAAAGGTACTACAATGTAGGAAATCCCTGTTATTTCTTCAGAACAAAGCTTAAACATTTCTTCAGCTGAAGTTATCTGGTCTGAAAAAGGTCTTTGCAAACTACACCTAGAGACAGCCCTTTTTGTGGTCCCTCCAATACCATCACAGGCATTCTTTCCGTGGGAAGTGGCAAAAAATGCCACTCTGCTTCAAGACCAAAGTCTTTAGAGTGGTTGCAAATGTTCAAAAAGTTTTTTTATATATATACTGGCTGCCAGCTCTATCATTAAAATAAACATTTTTTATATATATATATCTTCAGTCAAATGTTTTTGCAAGTAGTGCACAGCCGCGGTACTATAGTCCAAACAGTTACTTATAACTCAAAGGCTTCTGTGGCAAATTTAACCATCATTTAGGTAATAATACACAAAAGGGTGCAAGTTAACTTGAGGGTTACTCCAATGGTAGCTCTCTATTTCATCTTGAACGACAAAGGTGAAATTTTCAACAAAGTCTCCCAGAGTGATGCAGACTTCCTCGGTTATTGTATCTTTCAATTCTATTAAATACTTTGATTGAACTTTGGAGGTAAAAGTGGTGTTTCTTTAAAGTTATTAGCTTCTCTATAAGAGCTTCAAAGAACTCATCCACAGGTAATAATTCAGTGATCAAGTTAGCTCTCTATCCGTGCTGACACATTGTTTAAATGCTACATCATCAGGAAGATCATCTATTTCGTTTTGCTACATTTCCTTCAGTAAATCAGGTCCTGGACATGAAGTACACTCATCAAACATGCAAGCTTCTTTATCAGTACTACAAACCATAAAATCAAACAACTCTTTATAATCTACATTGAATTTCAAGGCTTCTGTCATGAGTTTCACATTTTGATGTTGTTTACACACGCATACATTGTGTGTATCTGCAGATCCTGGCAACACACACCATTTAGGCCTTAAATCACAAAATGAAGAACGTCCTATAATGTATTGAGGATAGATATCGCTGTTTGAATTGTACAAATAATTCGTTTAATGTTAATAGAATCAGCCTCTTTTGTTTGTACACTTTTTGCCGACAGAAACACAATCTTTTTTTCCTAGACAGATCTGCTGTTTTCATCTTCTTGATAGAACTCTATCACAGCATTAACCACCTCCTCGCTCAAATGGTTTCCTGTTTTTTAGTTAAATCAGGAAGAATTCCTTGAGATTTCACCAGTTCTCTTGTAAGTCGTACCAAATAATCAGTTTCTTTAAACTCATCACAATTGTTTTCTTTGACCAAGACTCAGGTAGCAAACTAATTGTTTTGACTTTTTTTTTTCTTTACTACTTAAGGCAAACTTTTCTTTAAGTTTTTGTACTGATTTTTTATATTCACACGGGCCAGTACAGTCACTGCTAGAAGGAAAGGGTTTTATGATTCCTCTGGTTTTCTTTTTACAGCATCAGATTTTTTTTTACTCTTTGGAAAGCGGGAACCTGCTGATACTTACTTAGCTTGATTATTTTTGTGGCTGGGGAAATATCCAATTTGGAACAAACAGAGTTTATTTCAATTAAAGTTTCTTTTTCTGAGTCGGCAACAAAGTTTTCATTGTCATTTGTTTCAACATTGGGATTTTCTTCAAAGCTAAATACTTTTTTGTAACGTGAAGGGCAAAGTGATTTTCCTGAGATCAAATCAACTGCGGATTGTTTTAGCTTTTCTAACCACTCAAGTTTAATTTTTCTTAAGCTGTTTATGGCTTTGAAATGGATTACTACAGGCTTTTCCAAAAATGTGATTTTATTTTTGTACATATTTATTTCTATGGTACAAAGAAACTGAATTGATACTTTGAGTAACTCTTTAACTTTATCAAAGTCTGTTCATTTTGAGGTAGATCACTGACTTAAAAATGGATAATATTGTGTTTTAAGGCAATCTTCTTTCTGTTACATACAAACCAACAGAACACTGTTATGCGGGGAGGGTGGTTTGGAGTTGTGATTGCTTCTCACTTTCTATTTACACATTAAGTTTTATATATATATTGCATTAACTTTATCCGACCGGGCTTGCTACCTATCTATTTACATACTTTGATAAACACATATTAATGCGCAATACGGGACGCAGTCTGGCCTCGAATCCTACCTTTCTTTCCTAGAGATAAGACATCTCTCAATCTTTGGATCAGCACAAAGATTATCTAACTCAACTTAATACTATATTTCCTTTAGTTCAATCCATTGATTTTAACTGTTAATATTCGGGCACCAACTGATCAGTATTTAATAATAGAAAGATAGAATTCATCAGGCTCGCGACCCTAGCACTTTCACTCTCCTTCCCCACTAAACATACCTAACGGAAACTTGGTTCAAACCCTGGAAACCAAGCGGATTCGGCTGACTTGTTCACGCGGTTTCACGTCTAATTTTCTCTCTTCATCTGTACTTTGAGAAATCCAATCCTGTTTAAAAGTTACATTTCATATATGAGGAGTAGACTTTATGCGTGCAGCATAATTTAATAAAACAAAAAGATACGTTGATTAATGGAATAATATATAAATGTTTATTTACAAAAAATTAGATGCGTCGACTTTGATTGATTCAGCATCCCAACTTGCTTGTGATTCAGCCGTTTTCAACATTAATTTAATTTACCTTCTCCTGGCGTGAATTTGGGCCCCCATAACTTCTCTCGGGTTAAACAGCCCACCAATTACGTCCCTGCTCATCCCTCCGCTCGGGACTCTAACTCAGGTCAAAAGAAATAAAACGCCTCATCGCTGTTCAATGACTCACAGCCAATCTTATCAACGATAGTGCAAAGTAAATTAAAACAATTCGCGGTTACTTATTAACCCTCCGGCCTGCTAAATTACGAAGTCAATCTTGTTACACGCGGAGCAAGAAATGCTTCCAAATGAAGATTCTCTATCAAGAGGCCAAGGATAGGTCTCTATCAAGTGTACAGAAAGCAGCAATAGCTTCCTGTAAATTGCTCTTTAAACACTGAGAACGATGCAATACCTCAGTTTCTTTCTGCTCAAAAAAAATCTCTCGTTTTAGTTTATTTTTTAATCTCCACTACTTCAATCTGTCTGCGCAAATTCTTGCCTTGGTCACTCAACCTCACCTAGGCCTACTTTCTGCCTGCGCGCACAGGTTGAAGTGAATATGTACATCTCAGTTCAATAATTTATCTCCCGCGACTTTAGCTATCTGAAAACAGACAAACTGTGATTTCTCTTATCTTTCACAAATATCAAAAACAAAAACTCAAGAGATGGGAGTGAAATTTCCTTGTACCAGATTCACAAGAATAGCTCACCCAGTACGCAAAGGATGTCCTAGTTTACTTTAATCAGAATTAATTATCCCACTTCCACAGCAACAGTAGCTATGAACAAATTCCATCCCTTACACAGAAATCACAGCGAGGAAAATATTCCATTTAAGGTTCAATATATACTCAATTTCTCTATAGATAAAATAAATTAATCATATCGGAAATCTCCCTAAGCAACTTTACGTTCCGCGAACGTAGGTTTTCGAAATACAGGACCGCTGTATTTAAATTTTGGTTCTCCGAGGCAAGTAAAACTTTACCTTTACTGATTCAACTTCCGCATCAGGTCTCGAACCCACGAGCCAACCATTTATCTGTACTTTCCGGCTCAACACATTTTTCTACAAAATTAGACTTTCTTTCTTCTATCTCATTCGTCGTACAGTTTGGCATAGGAGAAATATCTTATTTCCAGCAACTCAGATGACGAGGATAGTCACCTGTCTTAATGTGCTCTCTTAGAAGTGCTCCCACGGACTCAACAATGCACCTTGCGAGACTTTCACAAGGGCCCTTCAAACATATATTTCCAAGCCCTTCTCAATCACGTAATTCCTATTTATTTGCTTCAGTGTTCTCAAATTCAATTCAAATATATAATATCTCTCTGCTACACAATCCGCAGCCTTGCTTATTCATTTCCATTCATTCCGACACCACGAGAATGGGAGTGCAATAATTACCAGTACTTAGGCTGACTAGAGACGTCACCTAGACCTTCAAGGGAAACAACGGAAATTACGTTATCCGAGGACAATTGCATTTGTTCGGCTAGGAAAGCCTTACAAATACACCCTTTCCCTTAATCTCTCCAGAGCGAAAATAAACATCCAATCCCCTATTCCTCTCATTTCCCAGGGATTTGATTACAAACAACAACAACGCCCAATTAATTTAAGTTACTGGCAGAATCACTGAATTTAAACTTAAATCTCTCAACAATTGAAATACTTTACGTGACTGAGAATGACTTGAATCTTCAAAGAGAAGATTACCGTGTTTCGACATGATTTCTAGCTTCAATTACATTTAACACATTAATCGTAAATTACTTATATTTACCAAACTGTTCTGTTTGCCCACCATTCGATCGGCGGGCGTGTACCTCAATAGCTTCTACATCGTGGAGCTGGTACGCCGTGTATAGTCGCTCACCAATGTCGAATTCGGCCTGTCTCCATCAAGACTTAGCGTGAGAATGCTCTAAACCATACTTGGTTCCTTAAAATCTCAACTACCTTTCCTCCGCCCCTCGAAGTAGGTCTCAAAGGCTAGGCAATGAGAGAGCTCTTCAAAATGAAGCCTTCCAATCCGCAGGGCAAAATAAAAAACGGGGTGGGCGAAAAAAAAACTATTGTCAACGAGGAACAAGTACCCCTCTCTTCCCCTCGCGAAACATTCTCCTAGCGTTTCACACAAACTATAAAAAAAATCGACCTTCCATCCTCCCACTGAAATATGAGGCAAAGATATAACATCGAATTCCGATATTGAAATTTTAAACAAACACATCTCTTAATTAATTAGAAACATTATCGTAATATTTTGCAAACGGCTGAATCTTTTTTTTTTTTTTAATTCCTGAAATAAATCACAAACTATTAAACACACATATATCAATTATGTTCAATTAAATGCTTCCAACTCAACGTCAGATTTTTTTTCCAATTTCCTACTTCGTATGCAAATTAATTTAGAATCAATTTCTGCCATCTTAAAGCAGTTAAGATGGATATCTTAACATAACTCCCCGCCAAAAAAAATGAAGTTGTTAGAGCTGAATTCTCTCTCACCTCGCTTAAAAAAATGCGTGAGTCACCTTCCTTCGGCTTGCTCCTGTGCATGAATCTCATGTAATCCTTAAGTCTCTGTTGGTGTCACGCAATTCTTCGTTTTTTTTAAAAAAAAAACGTTCTCAGTGTCTTTACTTCAGGCACTTAATATTCCGTTTACACAAATTTCACTTAATCACTCGACACAATGCAAGAAGGAAAAAAGAAAAAAATCTAAAAAAACACAAAAAAATGAAATTAAATCAATAAAAAATTAAATTTCCTTCCTCTCAAACGTTTTTTTCATGAATCTTTTTTGAAGGAAACGCAAAAAAGAAATAAAATTCCTCTATTAGATCAAATTAATAAATTTCACAGCAATTGTCCAATGCATTGTCCGTCTATCCTCCTGTTCCTCTTCGGCTGTCTTTCTTTGGTGTTTTTTCTTACTCCTCGGTGGACAGCTGCGGCGTTTGACATCTTCTTATTTTCGATCCTCTTTCTTACGTGTTTTTTCATTTAGGTGGAGGACACCGACGATATTCTCTTCTTCCCACGAGTAATTCATATTGCATGACTCGTGACCTGGCCGTTAGTCGAACCCGAAGCCCGACCTCAAATCTCCTACTGAGTATTCATGCACAAAATTACTTTACTATTGACGGCAAAACTGGGTTTAAAATTTCCCAATTCCAATTTATAGGCTCAATCACTCGAGAAAGAAAATAAACTATCTAGCCCTCAACAACTCGTGCAATCGAGACAACAACAATTAATTTCTCCAATAATTAATCCCAGTACACTGAATGTACTCACACGCTAAAAGCATAGCGCAAACAACTTTTAGTTGGTACAATTGGATTATCGAATAGAAGATTTATCCTAAGTCCTTTTTCTCCCGGAAGAATGCATCGCAGAACAAAACTACTAATGAAAATTCCTCGCCTGATATTCAATCCCACAGGCCATTTGCTCACACCACAAACCCTAGTGCATCGATGGTCACGTGCCATCACAACAGAAAAATATCTGTCTCCTTTTTGCCTTCGAGTACGGGAAATCTTCATCCCTAAAATTACTCATTCACACTTATCGGCAAGTTTGGAAAAAAAAAAAAAATAATAAACAAGTTTTCCGACCGTGTTTTATAGAAGATCCTCAATTTCTGACATACAAATTATTGTCTCCACAAATCTCCTCCAATTTTCTACACCAGACGGGAAAGGTCCGATGAGAAAAGAGCCCCTACTCAGATTTCTAAAAAGCGTAGGCGCAATTGCCCACAACTTACAAGAGGAAGTCTAAATTGTTGTTACCGTGAATTTTGTATAGCTCGATGGTTGTGAGAAGTCGTATTACCGCACAGTTCAATTTTCACTTCTATGGTACTTTTTATCAACCCTACAGTACACACTTACGCTCTTGCTATGATATTGTTTTCCCGACACTATCAGTAGGAATCCGTACACGAAGGGTAACACCCGCTGAACACAACTACTATCATGAAGCAAATTTCCAAGTGAAAATTCAAACCGTGCAGGAAACACCGAAAGGGAATTCACTGCAGCAGGAATCTTACACTGCGGAAATATCAGGAATGATAATCAAACGGTTAACGTATGTAGGATCAATGTATTTTTATCATATGTCAATACACTTCTGTACCGCATACATCAGAGCTCGGTTTTATACATAAAATATGTCAAACAACTATGAGTAGCAAATTTACGCTACGTACTGTTGGTACTTACATAAAAACGTTCATGATTAGAGTACTTGAAACGTCTATTATGACTGTTCTCATTAAACAGTACAAGTGCTCCAGGAATATTCAAAACCGGTAGTTAAAAATTTACCGTAAACATTGTGATACTGACAACGCCATCTATGGCCCTCTTCCGAATTACAAGGAATCACAAACTTGTTTTCTCATTTGTGGCTATATGACTTACACTGCTACATTGTCCTCTGCCTTTTCCTTATTCACGAAAATTGTTTTTCGAGGGACAACCGTGGCACCAGTCAGTCAGAAAAAAAGCGACTATCCTTGACCACCTACTACGATTTCACGTAACTGATCCGTCTGTCCGATCGACAGAGTTATTCCGAGAACTCCCACGGAACGATCGAAGAAAGAAAAAAAAAGCTATTTCGTTGATCCTCCTTTTCTCTTTTAGTTGTCCATTTCCTATCACCCTCTGTTCTGTCTCAAGTGTAAGCGAGGACACAACGCGGTGTCCGTATAGAACACAGATGAGTGGACAATCCGGAGACCGTTCTCTTTTTTCCAACTTTAACAAAATTACTTTGGTCCTTTTAGTTCACGCTGTGCTAAAAAAAAAAAAATGTTAAGATCTGTTACCCTGACTTTTCTCTACCTTTTGTCTCCCTCTCTTACAGAAAAAGGAAACGATTTAGCAGACTAAATCAATGTATATACATGGCACTGCATTTTTACAGTCCAACCTATTTCCTGCGGAGACGAAGAGTGGCATTGATACTATTCATGATCAGAACCTTTTTCTGATGTATTTTCCCAAGTTACTTCTTCACGCTCTTCTTCAATTTATGTAGTATGGGGAAAAAATATCTTTTTACGGCTGGTCGACCTACTAACATACGGAACATATTGTCTGCTCTCTGATACACGTGCCTGTGATTCGTGATAGAACCGTTATCGAAGACATTCCCGCAGAAAAGCTTGTTACTCTCTGATGAGCGAATTGCTTCAGAACTGTCCCGATTCGGTTCCGATGAATTCAAGGAAATTAACTTGTCAAACCGATCGGAAAATTCTGTTTCTGATTCACTATCTCCAGTAGATGTGCTCTCGTCAATACCGTGATATATGCTCAAAATATCTTCTTGGTCTTCATTATCACTACGAGCAAGACTGCGAAAGTGTAAAGAATAAAATTCGTCCAGGGAGGTACCTTCTGAATTATCCTCCTCTTGCCGGGGACGTTTGCTGGTTCCCGGACTCGAACTTGGGACGTCGGTAATCGCAAATTGGGGTGGCTGGCCTCCTGACGGTCGGTTGAATTGCTGTATGTCAGCAAGTACAGGATCATACGGTTGGCGGCACTGCATCTCGGAATGTTATCTTCTGGCGGGGTTGGCTTCTTAAACTGTTCGTATTTTAAACGACGGCGGTTGTTCTTTTCGTGATCAATGTTTATCAATAATTTTAGTCCACTGAGGGGATTCGGTAGAGGCCTAGCACTTATGTAAACGTTACGCGTAGGTGTCATTTCGAAAATCTTTCAACCTTGAAAGTAATTGTAGAATGCGTAATGCTTCTTAGCCGACCTGCCAAAATCAGATCACAACACTTCGCTTCAAAATAAACTCACGTAAAACTTCAGACTTCCGGAGCGCAGACGTAGATTACAGTGAAAGCAGACAGAATAAACATGCTCTCACTCTTTCTAAAAATTGTGTTTCCGGACACTTCAAAATTCTCCTCCTATTTCCGAGGATCGATTCTGGATTGGTGCGTAGTTAACGAGAAGGCAGTCTTAAAACTTTACCCCTCTTCATTAGGGAAATGTAGAAAGAGTCACTTTCCAATTCTTACGCTCTGTACCCCTTTTTCATTCACACATTCGGCGAAACGTTTTTCTTTTAACTATGGCTTTTCCTCATAAAAAAGATAAAAAAGCGAACCTCCCTTAATTTTTACTAACTGGTACTGAGACGCATAAGTTTAGCTTAACGACAGAAGAAGGTTGCAGAATATACATCAGTCCTTTCTTTTCTCTCTATTTCACAGAGCTTATATTTACGAAGATACCGGACAACAATACAGAAGGGTTTCCTTGCCCTTTCATGGCTTCGAAGCGGAAAAAATATGTCTCCTGCTTTGCTTGTCTATATTTCTTGCCTTAAGAATAAGAAATTTCACACATGCTGTGCGAACATCTTACTCCAGGCTAGAATTTTCTTCGTATCTTCGTCGCGAACAATGTCTTCAGTGACACTTCAAGTCATCTATATTCTTTCCGGGCCACACATATACGCATAAGGGTACATCCCTTTTCATGTATATACACATGCTTACAATAGCATGGTTGTCCCTGTAGAAGATTCTGAACCTACTTCGCTCCGATGCGATGAATTACTACTACTTCAAGTAATAAGAAAATTGTAATGCCCTGGGGCTCAAGTTACATAGTAGGAGAGAAAGATACACACAGGCTTTAGCTGCGAAAGAAGTACATCAATACCTTTCTACATACCTTACGAATTACTGCCCATGCAGATTTGACATCGTGGTTTTATGACGAACGGAAGCATTAATCATATCTGATCGTAGCCGATGACGAAATGAACTTTAAAGATTAACTTGATTTGACAGACGCATGATCGTGTCTCTAAGAATTTAAGCTTACTCTGAAATGACTGACGTAGATAAAATATAGCTCGAAGATAAGGCGGAGTTAATAGCATCTCGAACGAAATATATATGTACCAAAAGATTTAACTGAATTGCCGGTACTTGAAACGATGATGCGACTTTGACAGTGATTCTGTCTTGATGAGGGGAATCTTCAGCGAAGGCCAACCGTAAAGGTACGACGATATGAAAGTGAAATACTGTAACTCGAGCTTTCGACAGCAAATCACGGCTTGCTTCCTCGTTGGTCCCGATGAGGAAGCGGGATGGTATCAGACTGAATGCAAGGTATTCCCTCGTTTCATTTACTTCTAACAAGCTCATTTACCACAGCAAGTACGTGGAGGGTGGGAAGTTGTACTCCTAGAAACACACACAAAAAACATGAGTTGTGCTGAATTCACAATGTTATTAGCACCTTGAACCACTAATACAACACAAACCTTTATGTTAATACATGATACATTATTTTACGTGCCCAAGATTTAAATCAGATTTCGTTATTTTTCACCTTTTCTTTTAAGCTGTGCTGATTTGTTGTAAAACCTTACTCCGCGGTTTGTCGGTCGTCACTGAGATCTTCACTCGGCTTCTAACACTCGTAGATCGATGAGCAATGTGTCCAGTATTCGTTGTCGTGGACATACGCCGTTGAGGATGTACTTTGGAACCACTAATGTAATACGACATTGACGATCTGTGAATATAAGGATATCTCGTTGATGATTCGTAGTTCTATAGGTTTAGCGCTGTTTTTATGACAAGACGATGAAACGAGCTGTTGGCTACATCGGAGCCACGTTGCGAATGAAAGGCGGGCGGGTTTCTTGCTCTTCGTGTGCTGAAGCAGTGGAAACGGGAAGTTCCCGATCCTTCGATACAAATTTGTGTAGGTGGTGTGTGTATCAGGGTGAACCATGACTAAAAGTAGCAGCTTCTCACATCCCACATAAGGATAAAAGCCAATTCAGTAGCTCGTAAATTTGCAAGTCCCCGGACGAAACTGACGGACGATTCCACAGAAGTAGAAATCTGTCTCCTCACATAGAATTAAATAAGCAAAGGCTGGCTGGGAAAATATTCTCTGCTACGTAGTTCACTTTTATGCTTAACAAAGAACTCCAATCTAAGAGAAAACCACTTTTCCTTTCAATGTGATTCTGAACAAAATTATAGGAAACTAAACTGTTCTTCTTCAGTCCCATACGGGGTACACAATAGCTCGTTGCAGTCTGACTTATTACAATATGTAACGTAGTCTCCACAAATTAATTCTTATCAACTTCTAATGAGTTGCACAAAGTGTGGTTGAGGATAACTAAGTTTTCCTTTATCTCAATGATGGATAAGTTCCATTAATGGCGTCGCTGTTTGTAGAATGGATAGATTACCTATACATGCACTGCATGTCTTCTTTTCTTATATCACACGCTATAACGGTGTAGGTTTTTCTGTCCTGGGTGCAAAAGTAGCACTATAACGACATTTTTGTTCAATCTTAGTTCTCGGGGCACCACTATAAAGGTATTCCCTGGACAAAGTAATAAAGGGTCGAGTTGTAATGTGTATGGTTACTGCACGACTTCAGTGCTGGGATGGTACCGACACCGATCGTAAAGGTGATGTAACTATTGATATGTACCCGAGTAAAGGTTTCCTGGTTCTTTATTTAACGCCATGCAGTGATTTGGAATTGGATGCTTGAGGTTCGAATATCTAGTTGTGAGGGACAAAAGGATAGAGTTAAGGCAACTATTACGCACGTAATCCTTTGTCCTATGATTAGATGTGTCTGTTACACAAGTTTCAACACTGATCCAAATATCTGAACAACAATCTCTAAAGCTTGTTTGATAGGTACTATCACGATATATCTAACCCGGTTGAGAGGATGCATAGAGATTGTGGAGTTTGATGTGTGCGGAAAATTAATCCTGGTATTAATTAATTAATTAGTCCTGGTATTAATCTCTCACTGATATCCTATTACTCAATTTTACAATTTCTAAAAAATTGGGTGTGGCTCCAACGTATTTTCACCTCAGCGTGAAGACTGAGCCCAGTGTTGCAGCATCTGAATCTCCTCCAAGACGCAGATAGTAATAGTATAGTCGTTTGGGACGCAAAACTCGTAATTGCCGACACCAAGAGAAAGGAGCACCATAAAAAAAGCGTAATTACAAACACAATGTTGGCTTGGAGACCCAGAGAGACCTGGAAGCAGGCATAATCTGGAGCGTTCACTGTGCGTGTGTACTCTCTTCACCGCTATTCGCTCGTCTGAAGCCGCGCACTGTTGCCACTAGCACTTTGTTACCAGATCCAAGCCTGGACGATCACCAAATTACCACTGCTATTAACGCACCAGATATCCAGATACATTATGCCTGGGAAGCTGATTCCAGTTTGATGTGTATAGGTGCAATGGACTGGCGAATGTAATCAAGTAATGCAAAAACTTGCTCGGGAAAGACAACTAGTATCTGCAAAGGCAGTTTACTATCTGTAAGGAGCATTACTTAATTACGAACTTCTGAGTCTTGCTGATGAGCAATATTAGAATCTTCGTTCGAAATGAAGAGATCGGATTTCAGGATTCATTTTATGGTGCTTTGAGCAGTACGAGCATCTGTCATATCATTGCTGCTTCCTCCCATTCTCACAGCACTGAACAATGCCTTAGCTAGATATTCAGAAAATCTTCTTGTCAGCACATAGAAAAATCCACCCTGCAACAGACAAATAATACACAATGCAATGAAAAGAGCGTTGAATGTTCCGTCGTGAGTCCTTTTAATTTCAGAGTCTTACATCCCACCTGTATTCCCTTAATATATTCATAAAAGTCATTTTTCAGTCACTAAAGACGTTCATCGGCTACAGGAAAAAGAAAAAAACATGTCTGGGTTGTTTCGCCTTAGATGCTGCGTTTTATCGCTTGCATCATGCACAGTAAAGAATTTGTACTTGTCCTTCATGAAAGGTACTGTTGAATTGGTTTGTGAAAAATTCACTAGAGGAACTAAAGGCAAATGATTGTCTTTTTCGTACTCTAAGGTACCTGTTACTTCTGGTAAGAATGTCTGTACAGCAAGTATAACATTCTTTTCCCCCCCCCCCCCCTAAATTGCTTGGTTCTACGTGTTTTCTGCTGAGATAGCGGACAGGTTTCATTATTAAGTCCTTCTATAGCCGATATATATTTCTTTTGGATACTCTGACCTAATTATGCCCTTTCTCTACCATATCATGCTCTAAAAACTTTGATCTAACAGTTTTAGTAAGATGTCATTAATCGAAACTCAAATATAGCTGTCGTATGAATGTTAGTTCCCCATTACCAAAGTTCTTAAACATTTACACATTCGTTTTGTAATTGTCAGTCACAAGCCATAGCACATTGAAACCACTCACTCTTTAATAACTTGGGGAACCAAAAGAAAAGGATAATTTCCTTGTAACTTTTTAATCAAGAAGTAGAGGCCGCTGAAATGGTCGGGATTTTGACCAATATCTTCGTCGTATACCCCATCTGCTTCAACAAGCTCGACACATTTTTCTTCTTTGTTATATAGCGGTCGCTCTTTTATTAAAATTTCGCCACAAATTAGAGAAGCAACTTTTTTCATTTTGTTCAAATTTGTAGAATCTCTTTTAAGTCCTTGTTTTATGAGAGGAGAGATACCTATGTATATTAGTGACGTTTTTGTTCTTTTTCGAACATAGCGTACGAATACATAATGAGACAGAATTCGGCATAACATGCCTATTTGTAGATCTCAAAGTGAGGAATTAATACCGTATTCCATCCCGACTTTGTGCTATGCAACCCGCTCTTCTTCGGTGTACTGCTGGATTGCCAAGTAACTGCACCTTAGCCAGGAGCTTCATTTTTTCCTTGCAGACCCGGAATGCTCAGCGATTCGCGAGGTACTAATTTTTATATAAATAAACATATCAAAACTGAAATAACTCGGGCACCTATACCTCGACGAATGATAGTCAGTTAGCTTCTTACCAACGACCAGAAACTTTTACCCTACACCCCTCATACAGCTCTAAACCCTGAGGTTCGTGCTGTCTAACCTCCCTCATATGCATGTGGGTCCACTGGCTAGGCCGCGAAAGAAGTAACTTGTAAAAGCAAATAGAAAAGAACACTTGTCATTCAAACAAAAAAGCAATTGGGGAAGAGCAGCGGGTTTCCAACGTCATACGCGAGGCGGATTCTTTTAACAAGATATACAGTTGATTTCAAATTGAGTAGACCACTAATGTCGACATATAGATGCGATTAATATGGACTGAAAAGAACATAAAGCTACCTGAAACCTTCCATTGCTCTTTTACGGATCTGCCTCCGTCGTGAACATACGCACTTTCTAGGGATAAAGGAGTTGTACTTCAAATTTTCCTAGTGTGTCTATCGGAAAATACATGTTTACTTAAAAAGGAAAGGTTTAACGTGTGGGTTACACAATTAATCTATCGTTTTATGAGGCACTTTTGCCTTTAATAAATAAGCATAAAAACATGGTATTCAAAGAGGTTTATTATTTAAATCATCAATTTACGTGAAAGGTATTTCCTCTACATGAAGTTCCTCTGATTGCGTGAAACGCCTTCTACAACTACTATACAATTTGTAATGGGTCCTTATTCTCCTGTATATTTTTATATAACCATCAAAATTCAAATTATAGTTGCGCCGTGGTCCGATTACAGATTAATTAAGAACTTGGAGTGTCTCAGGGTGTGACGGGTTCTTTCGAAGCTTGACGTGAATACTACACCTAATAAAAATGTGCCCCAGTCTGCTCCCCGCAGTGTGGGCTACAAATACTAAACTATATACTCGTAGAGCCAATGATTATAAACACTACTGCGGTGCTTTTCAGCGACCTTGGTAGCATTGTAATCAATGTCTCCCAAACGAATTAAAGAGAACTCAATATTGTCAAAATATAGGTATTTATTCAGAGGATTAAACTACATCATATATACCTCAAGTCTCGTGAAACCCAACCTAGCTTTTTACATACCTGGCTTCACTAAACAAAAGCGACTAGATCTTATTTCATTATCATTATATACAAAATCCTTTACTTAGCATTATTACAATTATCAATTTAACTTCTTGTATTCTTGTGCTGATATTACAAATGAAAACAAATCATTTAATATTCTAAAAACTCCATTTTGACTATCAAATCATCACTTTAGTTGTGCTGCCATCTACCGAGCTACTCCTGAAACATGTACAATGTACCTGATTAATTAGCAACCCGCAAAACATCAAATCATCTTTTTAAAACTCTTTTTATCAGCGAATTAAACATAAATTCCATAAAATATTAAATAAATATTTCTAACAAATATAATATTAATAACTTGGTTTATACATTAACTATAGAGCATAACAAATTAGTAATATAAACACCTGTTAAACTTCAACTTCAATTTAAATCCTTCTACATTCAATGTTATTTAGCATTTTACTTATGAAACAAAACCGTTCACATCATTATTAAAATTATTTTCAGCAGCACTTCCATTCTGTCGATATTCTGTTATAGACCATTATGCATTCAAAAACGTGCTGCCAGTTATCGATCTGCAAAAAAGCGTGTTCATGTGATTCAGGTTGTCTCGTTTTTCTTCAGTTATGACGTATGAATTTCCAAGATTACTGTTGAATATCACAATTTGCTTAAACTTTGAGATTCACGTATTCATAGCAAATAACACACAGAAATATATGTACACACAAAAATAAAACCTTACAAAACAGCGAGAAATACTCCTGGTGTTCCACATGAATGTCACAAACAAACGCTTAATCTTCTCCAACATTAACTAATGCACTTGACTCTAGGATCCACCTGGCCGTAAAGTCCGCAAATAGCGATCGTTTCTCCACGGTGGACGAGGAGCCTCTTGTTTTCCTATCGCTAACAGTGCTAAGGGAACTAAGAGACAGCTTGACAGAACGCTATTTGCTAAACCTTCACCACTTACGTTCTACAACGAGAATAAAACCGAGAAAGTTATCCCTGAAAATATTTTGCGAGTCGACATACCCCGCACCCAAAGAAAATTGTTCTGTTCCAGAAACATCGAAAATTCCATCAGCAAGAACGCTAAAAGCTCCCGCCTTGTTTACTTAAGACAGTCATCTTCAGAACGAGTTCACCACATATGCCAGTAACTTCATTTGTATCCTAGGACTTCAACATAAAGCGTTTATCTTGCAGTTCATTAAGTGTTTCTTCAGTACGTTATCACAAGTTGAACGCAAATGAAGAAGTCTTTGATATTTTCCATCTTTTTGTGATGGCTTTTCCAAAGTGAAAGGCACTGTCCTCCTTGTTCCTCAATGATTTTTGTACTGGCCGCAGCAAATTATTATTTCAATTATAGGTAAGGAAGCAGCTCTGTTTTTTATTGTTCCCTTCTGTCCCTGTGCGTTCACCTGCTTTGTTATATGAAATTGCTTGCTTTCATGACTGACAAAAAAATCTCAGCAACAAAGCTCACACTTGTTGTGTTACTCACCTGTCTTTTCATGTTCAGTGAATTTGTTCACTGCCTTCTTCCATTTAACGAATAGTATGACAACCAACGAACCCCTTTGATGTGAACCCTAACCCTCACACTCTGTACTAAACAAAACACAGTATTTACAAATGCTCCATCATGGAGTACAGAATACAAGCATTGCCATCTGTCCAACAACTTCACTTGAAATTTTAGGTTTTTCTTTCCAAAAACTCTACAAGGAAAACTGAATGATTCTGGTATGCGAAAATCTTCATTTAAAATCCTTGATTTACACGTTCTCCCAGCAATAACACCGATGTCCTTATTCTCAAGATCGAAAGGAGTGAACGGTTTTGTCGGCTGGTCGAGAACACTTGCATCCGCATATCGATGCTCCGAAACACAAGCTGCACGAGAAAGTGATTCCTGTTGTACCGTAACAGGTAATTCATGACAAGAATTTCTTTTCTGTTGTCTATAGAGTACATTTGCAGTTGTTGTCTCTTGTGAAAACGTAACCTGCGGTTTCAAAAAAAAATCGCCGATAGTCTTATTTACTTTCATTTCACCGCAGTTGGCAGTACAAATCTCAAGACAGCCGCGCACAAATCGCAAATATAGTCTTTCTTTTATAAGAAGCTTCTGATAGCCTCAATCTTCTAAGGGAAGGGATCGTCACCGTGAATGATATTCCACTCGATTGCTGGGTGTTCCCTGGAAAAACAACAAATACTTCGTTCGGTCACAGTGAGTTCAATAACGCTGCATCTGCGGGTGATTTTCATCCCATTCAGGACAACATTCGAAAGAGAAAGTAAAATCAAGACGGGGATTCTGGTGGCTAAGAACAGCAACACTGTAAAACCTTTCAAATTAAGAGAACCTAAGCACCGAGTATAATATCACCATCACGTTTTTAAATGCTAATGCACAATATTGTATATGTAGTTAATATGTGTATGGTTGATAAATATAAATGACGAAAATAGACAACGTAAAATTTACCATGAAGATCTAAACTTGAATAGGATTTATTTTATTTTTTTTATTTGCGGGTGGGGTCCGGACCCGCTGGGCTCTTCCTTCGGTACGTCCCTGTCTCCCACTGCAAACAGCAGACGGGCAATTCTGTTTTTAAATACCTTGTATATCAAGAGCATGTTTTATAACAAAATAAAAATTGTGTTCACTTTATTTGTGCAAATTCGGAAATTCCAGTTAAAAGGAAAATAACCAACAATGTGCCTGTTTTGTTGGAGATAAAGAAATCCTTAGCCAGTCTTTCTTGGCGGCGTATTTTTGCAACGCATGGGCCTCACGTTTAAGGCTAATAAATGCTCTAGTTCTTGAATGTGGTTCTAAGGTCCATGAAAACTGGAGATCACTTCAAATTGAGTGCTGGTTAATGAGCCATCCGTTAGAAATAGTCGATATCCAGTCGTTTTGGCTTCTGGTTGAAAACTGCGTTGTTCTGGAGAACCAAGCGTTTCGTCAACTGACGTCCATTTGAATGCAATAAATCCTGCGAGATACCGTTTTAACAAATACGATGCTGAATTTAATATCTAAAATCAAGAATGATATTCTCTCAAACAATAACCAATAGTAATTTTTGCTGAATTTAACTTATCAACCAGTTTGATTCTAACAACTGAATCATATTTCTTAGTTTAGTTTCCGATTCAACAGATGATACTGTTGCGTATATGTCTTTCTTTTTGAGAGCATATGTTATTGCAATGTTGCAGCAATCCTGTAAAGAGTTGCATCTCGTATTTCAGTGCATCAGTAGGATTGTCGTGGTTTGTAGTGTTCTCGAAAGGGCAAGGGAACATCACTTGAATTTCTAGCCTCATTCTCTTTCTTACTTCAGTTGTTGAGGTAAAAACACCCCAAATCCACGGACGGCCTTTCCGCATCTATGGCTCTACGGATTCTAGAGAATAATTCTCTAGACAGTCTTTAAGTCGTGCTGAAAACAGCACCCAGTCCTTTTATGTCTTGAAACAATTCTAGAAATGACTTGATTGATATAGGTAAACCTTTCTGGAAGGGCAGAAGACATCGTGTTTCCAATCCGCATGAATGAGCAGTCTTCCAGAAATTGTTTTAATGTGTTTTCGCGGCAAGAGTGATATACATTTAGGAGAGCGTTTTCATCTTTCAAGGACCGTGAATTTACGATATCAAATACATTATTCACAAGTTCTGTTAAATTGTAGTCTATTTCCTTATTTAGAATACGCACTAGTGCTTTCGCAGTGCCGTGAGAAAATAGTTGGTTCAGTTGGTCGGTCTCTTTCCCTCACATTTAAATGGGTTTCTGTTGGATGATGATAGACATTTCTCCTTCCTGGCTTCCCAACATTTCGGAATTGGTTTCTTTCGTGAAAAATGTTTTTATCTGACAGTGTCATGCCGTCAACTATAAAATGGATCCGAAGTAATATCAGTAAATGTGGTACGTCGTAGAAGATCCAGTCTTTCCTACTGAAGTCAACTGGATTAGTGAAATAGACTTCGTTGTGTTCACATTCAGCTTTTTTTTCATGGTTTGTCATTTTTAGTCCCCATGATACAAGTTAGTGCTATAATGTTTATACTTATAACAGTCCAACTGTGTAAAGAACATAGTTCTTCCCAAGGGACCTAAAACAGAGTAGGGGCCACGCCCATGTTTGTTGTCTGCCGGCTCGCTGGGATGACGTCAGCTGTGGTCCTGCACGTTCTACAAACAAAAGGGACATAATCTAAGTGGTAAAATTATTTCACAAAATGCTTTATAATATAAAGAGCCTTTGATTTACCTTACTTTTCTTCATTTTGTTGGCCTCACTTCAGTTACTTGCATCTATGACCTTCTGGCGTTTCTCAGCCCGTCTCCTTTTGTTGAGAGACTTGAGCTGCATAAAGACCCGTGTTCTCATGTAGCATTTTAATACGAATGGGGTATATCTCCGTGTTTTTCTTTCAGAATATTCACGAGCTTCTGTACTACGCAATTGCATATCCTTAAAGTACTGCCGTGGAAATTGGAGAAGCTACTCTCAAACTTATAAACTCAATGCAACCATGATGTTGAAAGGTGGATTAAGATGACCGCGCGAAACACATTCCAACTAGTCATTTTTTGCCCTTGATAGTTTCGTTTCCTCGTCGTAAAAGCCTTTATTTTGTTGGTGTACAGTAGTTTTTTTTTCTTTTTTTTTTTTTATTATTATTATTATTAATATAAACTTGAAAGAGTACCCAGCAAGTTTTGTGACAAGTTCGCACATTCTCCGCGAATGATTTTCCGAATTATTGCTACCACTGTTTGAAGTAGAATTATCAGTTTCCAAATGTATTGTTTGATTTATTGATTCTTCAAAGACTGCTTGACCGCACTCATCTTCTTTACATATGGCTGCTTCTGTCGTGAAAATAAATATCAGTCTGCTCGGTAGCATCTTTGATTATCGTAGAACTTTAGTATTATTATGCACTACGACTCAGCTTATCTCTTCTCATTGCTTGTTATAAATATATCTGACACATTTTTTTTTTCAATTACAGTTCATTTCATTCTGAAAATAACAGAAACTTGAGTCGGATACTTGCCAAGACCTCGAATTAGAGAAAATAAAACTTTCTAAAACATCTTGGTTTAATTTTGAAGTCATAAAAAACGAAAATGCTTCACATTTTAAGTCGGCAATTAGCACTCTCAGTCGAAACAATAAAAGATGTTTGAAATGGCAGCATCTTCGTTTTTCCTAGAACTTACATTGTCGCTAAGTTTTCTAATGCTTCACTCTGCTTTTCCATACATGTTCCGAGTGAACTTTTAAGAACACAGTACTGACTTACTGGCTATCGAAACAGTCATTGACTATAGCAGTGGTCTTTGCTGTGCGTTTTTTCTTCAGGATACGCATGGAGAATTGCTTTAGTTACGGTGCCCAACAACAATTCGGCAGTTTTTCCAACATTTTATCATTCTTTCCCTATAACAAGTAAGTAGTCTACTGTCAATGGCAATACTGCAAACCTAAGTTGCTGTTATCGGCGCCTACTTTCTGTAATGCGGTCTTGCTTATAATTTCTCGTGGCCCAGTTTGAACCCATGATCAGTTAGATGATTTCTTAATAACCTTAAAGCGTGAGGAATATCACAGAATGCCCATACTCTGCTGTCTGGATCTGTTGGATTCGTAATATATGTGTGTGTGGCGAACATTGCTATCAAGAGCTCTTAAAAGTTTTTGATTTTGAGGTCCCATGTTACCGACAAATCCACACACTTGAATAACAGTTTGCCCAACAACTTTGATTACTTGGCCTCATCTCGGAATACCCACACAGCAGATGTCGCTTTATTTCAGGTTCATATGAGTAAATCCAGGTTTCATCGCCTGTGACGATGTTAATCACAAGATTTGATGATCCTGACTTAAACGGTCGTCTCTTTGAGTTTGTGTTAAACTGTACGGTACCCAATTACACAGGGGACCTGATTCGTACAATTGTAGTACTTTATTTGAACAGTTAATTCCTAACCTAATTAGTACAACTAAACAATCCCCAAACTAAACTACTCACACAAATCTAACAGCAAAAGACAAACCTAACCTAACTAACTACAGTAAATAAATAGCTAAGAATTAAGTCACACTTTAAAACCTTACCATGAGGTATAGACTGAATCAGATGTAGTCAAGGTGCGCATTAGACATTTCAATAGATGATCGTAGCGCGATAAGGGACATGTCCGCCATTCTCTCCTTTCAATTAGCATCAGATCCCGTAAAGCTTTTTTTGTACAGAGAGGAATTGCTTCTCGAGCAGTTACCACTACAGGAACTACCTTGAAAGATCTCCGATCTTAGCTGCGCTCCAAACAGCTATATTTACCCACTTTTGCTCCAAACTTCTAGCATCCTCAAAGCGGATTGATATGTCCACCACAAATCTAGACAGATCTGTTTCCACAATCAGATCTCGTTTCAACAACTCCTGGCCTACCCTCAAGGAAGGCTCCCTCGTGACCCGGAATCCTTTATCCAGACAATGTTTTTTCAACTAATGACACCAGTTCATTGTGTCTTCGAACTCTTTTAGATTTGTGCATAAAGCACTCACCTAAAACATGGCTTAAAGTTTCGGATTTCATACTACAACCGTTGACGCATCAGCACGGTCCAATGCCAACTTCACACCAAACGCATTGGCCCGTAGTGCTAAGACGTCAATATAGCGATTGTCCTTCATCAGATCTGGATCATAAGAAGAACGCGTTCGCATCAGGCAAGTCCAAGAAATATTCCACGCCTTTTCCTTGGGAGACGATGCCGCTCCATTGTTGGGTCTGCCGGACTAGAATTACTCGGACATAATTACTGGTACCATAGATACAATCAGAAGCAGAATCGTAACACATATCTCTATTCATTTTTATTTTATCGTAACAAAAAATACCATTTTCATCTCATTATTTCCAAATTGAAATTAAATAAACCCGGTGAGCATGTTATCGCAGTAAGGCGTCTGTGCAAAGTCCGGGGACTTGCAAGAGGATAGATAACACAAATCTTCTCTAAAATAATAAAAACACTTTTCGGTAGTGCACGTACGTACTTGTAACAGCTTTAGCAATATCATCATTTTCCCAAGTCTTACATGCACAATTAAGAAGCATTTCACGTTGGCGTTTTGAAATCAGTTTGTGTGAAATTTCTCAGTAATCTTTTTAAATTTTGATAATTCATTTTCGAGATAAGATATTTTGTTTTCCAAAGCTAGAATCTTTTCCCCATCTTCTGAGAGTTTCGTTTTTAATAAACGATTCTCCAACGTTACAATCCCTCAAATTAACCGTCACTTGCAATGGAGTGGATCATTGCTTGTAATGTAGCAGCACCATCCGTTGCATTTATCACCAAACTTTTTATGGTTTAACGTATCCGAAATAAGTTTCTTTCGATTTCTCATTTCACATCTTGCGTTGTACGCTTCGTTTCGATTGTTCGTTCAATCAGCATTCGATGTATCTGTAAACAATAACACATGAGATTCTGCAGAATCTTTCATTTTTGTTGTCTGGGTAAACCGAGCAGTTCAACTTTCAAATCCCGAACGTAATCTGATTCATCAACATGTTCGGAACAAACATATGAATTGTCCGGATTGAATATGTCAGCTCTCCCACACCTGCCACGAACATTTTTTTTTCGGAAACGTACGGTACATTATTGTTTAAGTACGGACCTTACCTCTGTTTTCGCAAGTAGCAAGAGCACACTCTAATGGCATGTTGTAAAATTAATTTAACAAACACAAACTACACTAAAGTTAATAAACACATATTCAAGAATAAAACACACATTGATGGCTCACACAACTCCCAGTTGCAAGCTCAAGCTCAGATTTTTAATTCTCGCACTCCTCGAATCTTCGGCTAATGACGTCACTTGCCACTGCGCATATCAGTGACACGTAATTGTCTGTGATTCTTCTCACATCGGGCAGCTGTATTCTCTGGTAACGCTAATCCGCACGGAACCGATCCCAGTAGGATGAGCGTTGTCAAGGCCTTTGTTTACGCAGCATGTCGTTACGCCATTCTATATATAACCTCTAAGAGCACTTCGTCCCCGCATAAAGGGTGGTGTAGATACACAGAAAACGGACCGGAAAGGAACGACCGATCGTCCAGAACAGAAAAACAAGAATTAGAAACCAAAACGTCGAAGTTTATTCTATGGTGACTTGTACTAATGAGAAAAGTTCATTGTTACTATGCACTTAGGATACGTAACATCGATGACGTGCTTGTAGACACGTGGCGATTCACCCGTTCTCGCCCTTTGTGCATCTTTTCGTCGCATTGACACAAAATGCCATAAATATTATACTCACTAAGCTTTGTTAATATATTAATGACGATATAAGTATATGACGTATGCGTGCCAACTCATTGCTTTAATGCTACAAGCCATTGTTCTTGGGATTGTCGTCTTCTCCGCCGTCCCTCTTCGTGCTGTCTTCTTGGCTACCGAACATGAAAACAATATTCGCAGGCTGTATCCGCTTTTAATGCTAGGTGGTGACTGGCAGGGCATAGGGTCGCTACTTGGTTGCTAAGTTGTGTCGCTGTCCAACTTATCTCGAAAAGCTGTCCGGAAATCTGTCGTCAGATACTTGACTATCTAGAACTGATCTGGAAGTCGGGTTATGCTGGCGGTCCTGCTATATATCAATACCTTCAACTTTACAGGTAATGGTATTCAGTTAGTTACTTTTCATTGTAACATAAAGCAGACCCACACACACTGGTTGCTTCCAGTTTGAAATCAAACCTTGAATCGTAATTCGTCCATCAATGTTCGATGTTTCATCATAAGATAATATCGCTATTTTTTCTAGCGATGTGAAACTCCGAATTTCTTCTAGCACTCCAGGCCTCCATTTTCACCAATTTCGTCAGTGTTTAGCGACACGGTAATAAGATAGGATTACGATATAAAAAAGAAGGCATTTACTTACAGCTTATATGTTCCATATGAGAACACACACGCACAATAATTAATATAGACTTCTTCAATATTTCGGACTTTAAAAATCCTTAGTCTTGACGGGAGGAGAAATGACTGACACGTGCAGATTGAATAAAAGACTAAGACGATAGTTTAGTTTAGTTTATTGGCTTCTTTTACATGGCGAAGTTAAGGCTGAAAGAGCCTTATCTACCACTTGACCATGCTACAGTGTTTTATATAAGAACAAAATAATAATAATAAAAAAGAAAAGTACACACACACACAACGACATAAAACATTGATATACAGACAAATACCGGTGTCTACAGATTTTAACATAAACTGATCGTGTACACACTATACCGTACTGTCGAAACTTATGTACTTACTAAAATTTTATTTATATATAAACAAATGAAAGCTGCCAGGTGAAGTTTGGAGGTTGAATCGATTCTTGACAATAGATATTTTTCCATCGCCTTCCTGAAGCATTTCACTGTCTCTGATTCCTTAAGATAATCGGGTAAGCTGTTCCAAATGCGAATAGAGGTAACTGGGAAGGGTTTGTTAAAGAAGTTGGAGTTATGTTGGTGGATAGATAATAACATGTTGGTTCCTGGTCTTGTATTGTGTCCATGACGGGCATTAAGACATTGAAAATGTTGAAAAATATAACTGGGCTTTTTAGCACCATTGTTTTAAATAATATGTGTGCGATGCTCGTCGCTCGTCTAGTTTTAAAAAGGATAGCTTCCGATAGAAAGGTGTTAAATGGTTTGAATATTTCAGGTTAAAGATAAATCTTACACATGAATTCTGCGCCACGTAGCGGACGACACATCAAGCTTGGAGAGCAGTTCACTGCAGTATAGCCCGTCTCTCTCTACATACAGCAAACAAATATATAATGATCGTAAATTTACCGAGGTGTTTACTCCTTTTCATTACACCGAGCGAATGCCAGGATTATGCCTTGAATCAAGGTAACTTTTCATCCTAATTTCATTTTAATTTTAAATTTGTTTATGACCTTTAGGCGTCTAAAGCTCAGACCGGGATAGGGGAGGAGAAAGGATGCTGGAAAGTGCCGGCCAGGGCCTATGTTGAAGGTGCTATCCCGGCATTTGCCTGGTGTGACTGGAAAAACTTCACCCAGGATGGTCGACCGCTGGGATCGAATCCACGACCTCCCGAATGCTACGCCAACGGTTTAGCACTGATTTACGGTGGCTCGGTATCCACATTTCATGTCACAGAGATGAAGTGAATGACTTGACGGCCTGAACCGTCAAAAATGTTGCAAAGGGCAGAAATGTAAAGTTCGCCAATGTGGACACAAAAAGAAAAAACAAGATGCATAACACAAGAATAACAAGTTCTCACTTTCAGTACTTACAAGAAAATAATTAAGAATCATCTCTCTTTGGAGACCAGTTGCTTTTCTCGTAACTAGTAGACTGGGCTATTGACTAGTACGTGTCTCCTTCAGGAAAATCATCGTACTGTCATTATATTCAAAATATACACGAAAATGGCGAGAATTGAGTGTTCATTTTCAACAAGAAAAGCTTTTGTTATTACATTAAAGATCCACCTTGCATCAGTAATAAAAAGCTATCCACGGAAAACTGATAATTAAAAACAAATCATCTCCTTATTTTTGATAAATTGATTAAAAACTAGAAAAATATATCTACGCATAAAACATACATTCGCAACGTAATATTATACTGGTATAAGTTATAATGAAACTGGATTGACTTATCCTGTATTCCATGTCCATGTCAAAAGTCTCACTTTCACTTTCGGAAGATGAATTGCTGATTTCAACAATAAATTGTGCAGTATCACTATCGTCGAAAACGTCCTACAAGCCCCTATAACTATTTTTCGTTTTACGTAATTTCCCACTTCTCAGGAGTCACAGTATCAAACGTCGCCCGCAGTACTTCAGTTAGTTCATTAATGGGCCGTCCTTGAATATTGTGAGAGGCTAGTTTTCGTTTTACTTCTTACCACACCATTTCTATCGGATTTAGAATACTTTTTTTTTTTTTTTTTTTTTTTTTAGTGAGGTCCTTGTTGGTCAACTCTTTCCAAAAGACGGGTTTGATTGGAGTGCGAGACGACGTGGGAATGTTATGATTTTTTATGTATTCCACGAAGAATTCGGTTTTGGGTCTATCAGGCGACTATGGTACTGAGAGTTTCACTAGGTCTTTCTGGGCGTTGTAAAACAATTTTCAAAAATCTCTGCATTCAATGTCCCGTGGTAGTCTGTAGGTGCATCAGCCATCTTTTTATGAATTATCTTTTATAAAACCGGATTTTTCCCCCACAATGAGCAAGAACGATTCGCTCTCCTTTCTTGTCCGAAGTGGCAACGGTACAACTTTCGGAATCATCCGACTAATTCTTCATCTTACAGGTATTTGTGTCGTTCCAGGTTTCGTCTAAATAAAAATCCTGATAACCTTCAAGTATGACCTGTTTAATTTTCTCCAAATATCGATACTGCCACGCAATGACTTCTAGGTACTCGGATCTAGTATTTCTCCTTTCTACCGCTTTGTATGAAAATCCCATGCTGTGAAGCAGTTTTTGTAATACTGTACGGAAATTCATACTCGATCCTGTTAGTTTTCCTTTTCATTTCGTTGCATTTTCTCACTCATGGGTGCTTCCCCCTCTTTTATAAAATTCATGGACTGTTCGACGCAATATGTTCCACGAAAAATCGTCCACTTTGTCAAAAGCAAATTCAGTTTTTGCGACGTGTTTCTTTGTTGGCGTACTATAGCTGTCTATATCAGAAATTTTTTATATTCAAACTGATTCAAGTTGCTTCTCACACCAACTTATTAATATTTTTGTGTGGTAAAGATCCATTGTTTTGTACAAAACCTCCAAAAAGCTGTTAACGTTATGCACAATTTTAACAGTTCGTTTTCTTGTTTTCGACCCTGTCACAATTTCGACACTTTTGGTTTTCTTTGGCGTCTCCTGCCCGAAAGTACTTAGTATTGGATTTTCATTACCAGGATTTTCACCTTGTAACCACAGTCTGAAAATTGACATTTTAACACTTATATAACAAACACTTCTAACACACACACACTCAAAGATAACACTACAGGTGTAACGTAATCAACACAGACACTAGCTAGGAATAGCATAACCAAACAGGACAAGAATTTTTGAACTTCAAAATTTAAATCTAAAAAGCGGAATACAAGATCAATTTCGCAACATAGGGCCATATGTATGAACCACTTCCAGAAATAATTTCTTGGGAGTTATTCATAAATATGGCCCATAGGCACCAGTGAAGGTGGGGAAGTGAGGATATAACCCCCTCTCCCTGTCAACACGTGTTAGTCGTCAAAACCCGGGGTTCAGAGGACATCTGTCGCAGTGGAATTCCAAGAAAAAGGGCGCTAAGGTTTTTCGCTGACAATACACGCACTCATGTTCATATAACTTTGCGCTCCGACTAAGTTTTGAATGAACTGGCAACTATGAAGATAACACAAACTTTCACTTACAGAACCTACGATGTTCTCTGATGAAATTAAGTATAATTTCAAAAGCTCATTGGCTCTATCATAAGCATCGTTGTTATTGTCAACCGCAATGAAAATAGATAAAGAAAAGTTCCCGTCAAGCTTAGTTGTATTCTGTTTATGCTTAAGGAATTCAGATTCGGACCAGTTGATAGTTTGGTTCGGAGCGTATTTGAACATAGTAGAAGCAATGTTTGCTTCTGTTGAGCAGAAATACATTCTCATTTCTAGGCATATCATTGCTAATAATCGTGCAATGATTTTCTCCTTTCTCTTCTTAGAGTGAAATCCAACAACTTTATACTTTGTCGCCTTCTACTTTCCCTATAAGTGAGCTATTGTCAGAGAATCTTCCACCTAAGAGTTCTTTTAAGACTCGACGCCTGTCAAATATTTTCACATTAAGCGTAGTTTTGGCTATATTTCTGTCATAAATAGAGAACTAATGAATGGTCTCTAAGGATATATTGATGTGTCTGATGTAAGTTCTGTAAAGTCCAAGTAGTAATCAAAATCAAACTCTTTTCTAAAATATAGAAAAGCCTAATCTTCCAATGGAATTTTGTAATTATATTCACTAAAAGATGTTTGCTGATAAAATTAAGTATAGTGGCTCCATCAACAGCATCCTTATTATTGTGAACAGCAATGGTAACATATACTCGAAGAAGGGTCTCGTCAAGCCCGGAAAATTTAAAATAACTCAATGCAAAAATAATTCTATAACTAATGCTAAGCGACCATAGATTCCACAGATATGAGCAATCTGGCAATCATCATCAGGTAATCCACTAATTGGTGAAGTGTGTCTCGGCTCATCCATACTCTTCCTTGGCTCGAAGTGTGGAAGCTTTCGACCTCCGTATGATCCAGGTGCAAATGTTACGTTCATTAACTCTTGCGTCCTTAATCTGTGCCAGTAGGTTCGACTGGACAATAAGGTCTAGACAGCTAGTCATGGCTGAGAGAGAGCTCGCTGTGGGACAATCCTCACTCTCAGAGGCTGCCTTAAATGCGCACCGTGTGGATCTGGGGTAAGATGCCAATTAATCTTATTAACAGTTCCCTGTGTGCTCGAGTATACACTGGCAGGGCACAAACCTAGTTTTCACAGTGTCAAGTCCTGCAGCCATTCCTCCTCATTTCGAATGTCAGCTTGAAGTGTTGTTTTTCTGCCGGCGGCCGTGTTCTTTTCCTTGGGAGTTGTCGATTTCCATTACTTGGATTGCGTCATTTATGAGCCTGGCAGTTGTAGCAGCTTCGTCGTATTGGAGCAGCCTAATCTTCTTCCCCCTGCGCATGCAAAATGGTGAGATTCGGCGTTCAATAGTGTTGAGAGATAAGGGTATCGCTACGCAGTGCTCTGACAACACAAGTAGATAGCGTAGTATATTACTGCAGGGTGCGCTAGAGAAACTGTCGAATGTGAAAGCACGAACAGACAATGGAGATTGGAATCCTATATATATCCTACCAACTCGAAGTTGCCGATAATAGTCAATCAGCGCTTCTCCACCATTCCGGTTACACACTCGTCCTCCCATTGCCTTTCTCACCAACAAACTCACTTCCAGGAATAGACATTTCAATTGGCCCGGTGATGTACTTAGGCAATTTCTTATTGAGAAACGTCATCATTGCCTTCAATGCAGCAACCTCATCCCTAAAGTGCTCAATCATATCATAACCAGGTGCGATGAAGTCATCCGAGTTCACTAGTACTGAATTCACTAGAACTTCGACCCAGATATACCCTAGGATTGGATTGATATTATAGAATGCCACTCTCAAATTCACTGGAGTGTGAGCATCAGCTATAATGCTTCTACTGTGTGACGTGGTTGTGGTTAAAAATTCACTTACTCAGCTTTTCAGGAGGTGTGTGACTTCAGCTGAGTTTTAGATAAAAATCATTTCTTGTACTTTTTCTTCTGTTTGTATATTTTCGTAAAATACAAAAGCACAAAATACCAATTATCAGATATGAAGTACCCGGATGGTGCCAGTCCGACAAATATCAGACAAATAACAATTTCTCAGATTTTGAGCACTAGGTTTTTCGTTTACTATTGAGTAATAACCAACGGCCTTGCCACGTCCATAAAAACCAGTCTGAGAGATCTAAGAAATTTCTGTCTTTAATAATCGAAATGACCGCCTCCCCAGTGCCGATCTACTCTCAGATTTTTTAAAACAATAAAACTAGGAATTTAAGAGAATAACTTCGTTCTTTTCAGAAAAGAAAAAACAGGTTTTTGTCGATAGAGAATATTTCTTCCATTGCTTAGCAAAGTTTCTTTTAATGATTTTTTTTTCTCTAATGTAATTTTCTTCCTCTAAGTTTTTACCCCATTCCCGAGAAATAAAATAGTTTTTTGGAGGGAAAAGAATGTTACATTTTACGAGTATTTTGCCATTTCAAAGAAAATTGAAAAAACAAAGGGATTTTCTCTAATTCCTAATAAAACTCTTAATTTTTTCAGGGTTCCTTAAGTGTTGTGTCTCATTCATCCATCCATACAATTTACTCTAAACCTAGGTAGTTAAAAATAGTGGTTGGGTCGCACTCGCCCCTTAATCTAAAACATCTACCTAGCTTAATTTTAGCACAAAAAAATTATATATTCAGAGATGTTGTAGAATTCCAGATAATTATAGTTAAATGACCTTAACTTTAAGTTAGTATTTTAAACTTTTTAAAAAAAAAAAAGAAGTAGAGAGACAGTAGATAGAGCTTAGTTTCTAGTATTAACACAAACTTATCATAGCCCACACAAATCTCATTCTCTCAGTTAGTCTATTCTTACCATCACTCCTCACTCATCCCTTAAAAAGTTACGTATGTTCTGGAGTTTTCTTTAACGTGGCATTTGGCTCTGCTAGATGATTTCTGATGGCCAATTTAGTGACAAAAAAAATGAAATTTACAATTCTTTCCTTTTTCTTGTTCTGTAAGGGAGGAAAACAAATATCAAAAAACTAGTTTCTTCCATTCAATCGCATGCTTCCTAGCCTTACAAAAAAAAAAAAAAAAAAAAACTTTCGTGGTTCTTTATATTTTGCAAATTAAAAAAAAAGGAAATTTCACTTTGCCCACTTGCTTACTCCTACTACAAAGGAATATATAGACGTAAGAGGGAGGACGATTACTTGTTCTAAATAGAAAAGAAAAGAAAAACAATAGACTTTACTTCTTTTAACTAAAAAAAAACAATTTTAGTTTTTAGCCATATTCCAGATAATGGTATTCTAATTTTCTCTCTAAGTGAAAATTAAAACTTCTTTTAACTTGATGATTCCCCAGGGACGGTTTTTAAGGAAGAAACAAAACTTAGTGGATAGCACTGCCCTTCCCCGCACAGATAGTCAAGGAGTAAATTACTTTTCGTTGACCGAGAGGCATATAACAAAAAATAAAGAAAAGACTGTAACCATTTTAAAAGAAAAGAAAATGGATAATTTTTTTGTTATACTTGTGGAACTATTCTTCCACCGACGCCTATCTTAAACCGAAATATGCTATTCCACGAATTTTTCCCATCACCCAGTTTACATTGTTAACTGTGTGTTTTACTACTTTTCTTATTTGAGAGAAGAGTAATTAACTTTAAATGATCTGTTGCCGGATAGATCAGTCGAAGCAAGGTTTATTTATTGGCAGAGCGGCTTTTAAAACCAACAGTCCACCACGGGACTAGAATTGTGAATCGTCTATTATTATCATTGGACAAGGAAAGCACTTTTTGAAAAATAATAGCTCATATACAAAGATTTAAGGATAACACAAAATATATTATATAATATTTACAAATTTGATATTGATAACGAAGATCATGGAGACGTGAAGTAAGAGGCGTTTCGTATCGGACTAAACTACGTCAATTAAGGTAAATAAGATTTAAAAATTAAAATCCTCGACTTTCAAAATTAACAAAACGGGACTTGGACCTACTACAAGGACGTGACTATCATACGTGACGTGAACGTACCCCTCGAAGACAAATAAACCAAATTTCAAGAATAGTTATGTTTCCACTTACGCACACATCTGCATTCGGGGAATCGTTAAGTGATTCGGGGTCGAGTCCTGCTGCTCGTCATTATCTTGACGCCAGTGAGATTCCAATTAGCCTTGGGAACGTCACAATTGAAAAATCATAAAGTACCCCAGCGTAATTATTGGAACTCACACAGGTATCGACTGGTCATCCTTCCTTCTATCTTCGGAGTGTGTGTGTCAGTATATGAGAGGGTGTTCAACGAAAAGTTTCATCCAAAAAATCAAACAAAGACATATCGCAGAAGTGTTACAAATTCGAAATCGCACCCAGTTCGTCGCATACAAAACATAAACAGAGTACTTACATATTCGCTGCACTGAAGTCTTCTCGCCCTTAATACCGCCGACCGGACCCTATCTTATCAGACTATCATTTCAAAAATCTAAGTTTAAAAATTGACTCGGTTGCTAGTGACAACGAGGGCTTTCTCGGAGATGTTGCTCCTACCAAATATTAGAACATACTGTCTTCAAACCCACCAAGTTCTTCAATATATTACTGGGTGCATTCCCGGTCCGCGGGGAAAGGGGGGGGGGGGTTAAACTTGTCCGAAACACCTCTTACCCTTTCTGCAGTGGACTCTTCCTTCCTGACGCTCTTTCCCGGTTTGGGCTTATCTGGCTGCTGAAAGTACATAGAGAGACAGCAAACAAGAGATTTACAGTTACTTGAGTGGAATTTTCCACCTCTCTTCCCAAAAATACGCTATGACCCTTCCAAAATTCTGAATTTCCAGCTTTCAAAACTCACTGAAGCTGGCTGAACTGACTTACAAGTAAATTACCGAAATGTATTAATTATTTCGTTTTTTCCCTTCATTCAACATAGTACATTGTTTCATCATTGCTGTGATGAGTAAATTAAATAAATTACCTCTCCAGTTTCCTGCTCATTATCTAACATACATAATAATTAATAAAATATCAACTAATTAAATCTTAACCTAA
>JAGDQP010001536.1:62129-120294 GCA_022664845.1 Lepisma saccharinum
AAAGATGGGGTAGGTCGACCTTAGAGAAGAAAGAAAGAATTTACATACGTAATACACAAAGATATACACTTTCAATTTACATATTATTACATAGGTACAAAATGCCTCGCTTCAACATCAAAGCTATTCAAATTTACTGAAGTTTTACTCGAACTGCCTTTTCTGCTGACCCATAGGGAACTGTGTAGATTTTCGCGCGTTCTCGTCATAAGTATCTTCTGACCGACGCTAACATTCTCCCTCCCCGAGAAGAAACTACGAACTGGATCAGAGAAAAAAGTCTCCGATTGGCTGTCCTGGCTGCTCCCAAAAAGAGATGGGGGTAACAGATGTTGTTTGTTTCTATCGACGACTTCCTCTAAAATTTCTATGAAATAAAAAATTGAAAATAAAATCATAATACATAGTTACATATACAGAAAATACATAGTTACATATACAGAAAATACATAGTTAAATAGGTCATAAAAAAATTCCTTTCCATACATATCAAACACTTCTATAATATTCACAAATTTACAAAATTCATATTTAATTAATACTTAATAATAATTTGCATAAATTACAAAATCACTTATCAACTCTTACTTAGTTAATTTAACCTAATTGGTTTGTTAGCCGGCCAGCATTTCTAATCCTAACAACAACTCATAAAGATAATACAATACATATATCTTCACACAATATTTCAGAAAAATTAAAAAAAAAAAAATACATTACAAGATGAGGCAGAACCAAAGTCTCTGCACCAACTGTTCTCTGTAAATTGCCCAACGTTACATGTTCTGCCTGCGGTATAAACAAGTTGTGGTGCGTAAATCGATTAGCTGCAAACAGGAATGTAATACCCATCACCATCAGGAAAACAACCAATAGCATTAAAAAACCGTCTGATTGGATCGGGCATAATCGTAGAAGATCTGGCAATCGTTAGCGTAGTGCTGTCAACTTGAAACTGATACCACAAATCATCATTCTAACGCACATAATTTATTTTGATTTCGTGCAACCAATGTCCTCTTTGCTTCAAATAATCTAAAGTCCCCACTCGATACATTGCATATATTTCAGCAAAATGGCACATGCTGAAATGCTGACAACTGTAAATAAATGTTGAGCTACTGAAAAACCAATGCCACGCGTTGTGATAGTCAAAGCGATAGCACGCAAAGTTTCTTCAGCTTCGAGCCGCTTCAGAGGTTCTTCTAAGTCCTGAAGTCCCATACCTAATTTTCTATCCAACTTAATCACGGACTTCTGTCATAACTTCAGCTCCTTTCCTTTCACGCATCTGAACAATCAGTATTTGCTGTTCTCTTTTGAGCGTAAATACCTGTGTACTTTTACTAGCTGTATAGCATTTTCCATCCCCAGTCTGTTGCGCAGTTCATTTCAAAAGTTGAAAATAATATTTCTGTAAAAGCTGATGATGCTGATATAACTGGAGTTCGTTATTTATTAACGAGATTAGGGTAAATCGAAAAATAAAAGATTCTCTTGGTTTTTCGTGTGAGATGTGGATCACAGGATTCTGCGAGTTGAGGTGATGTGAAAAAAAAAATGACGTCACAGCGAAGCGATTTCTTATTATGGCACTATTTGGTATCAGTACTTCCCGCTAATCAATATATTTTGTACTGTTTAACAAGACACAGTAATTACCAGGAACATGCATCTCCTTAACTCCCTGTGAATATTGGCGCATACAGAGCTCTATATTTCTTGTCTTAAATTTTTGAATTTATAAAATTAACCCCGTAAGGGCAAAGAACTTTAAATACAAGACACACCTTGATAACAATACAAATTATTAGCATGATTATTATTTTTATACTATGCTCAAGGTCAATCTATTCCTAAGCTACCTAATTTGCTGCAGCAGCATATGGTTTTAGAAGTTCATACTTTCTTTTCTTGTCGTATTCGAGACACACGTAAAAGATACGTAAGCCGTGGAATGTTCGAGAGGAATAGTTTCATACCCGGACGTGGGAATAATTGTGTCATTATCGGCACAATTATCCAAACGTTCACCGCCAGTATGTCAGACGAAAAGACTTGAGTATTTGCGAATAATACGATGTCCAAGTCTACACTTGATATTTATCTAATCACTGAAACATTTCCACTTATGCTTCTTGGTCCCATATGTAAAATCACTGTATCGTGTGATATCCTGGCTAGCCGTACATCTATCATTAACACTATTGTTACCTTGTCTACCGCCTCTCTCGTGACGTATGGAAATCTACATATTGTCTCTCGTGTACATTGAGATGTACAGTAATTTACTGCTTTGTCTTCCACTTTGAAAAAAAAAGAATATCAAATACGGCGACTACGAAAAGTTCCGTCCAATACGTCTGATTCAGCGCTTTTTTTTTCCGCTACACTGTTGCTGACTCCTCTCCGACGGTTCGCGCATAGTTGCCAATCCCTGGCTTTTCAGTCCTCGATTGTTACTGTTATACTGAAACAGAATGAAGGCAAGCAAAGAAATCACAAAACCCACTGTGCAATTTTGATGACTTGTTAGTTTTTACTGTCATGATTTTCCACCACTTTGCGGAAGAAAATTCTTAACGTTATCCTGCATCATTGATGGTCCGAAATACTGCGTATCTTTATTCCTGAAAGCCATAATGCCAGGACGATATTCGGGATGTCCTTCAAAACTCCACTCTTCTGGTGTTCTTTCTTGTGTGCCAGGCGACGTCGCATGTATTTTGGGTCGATCATATTGACCAGTAAATGAAATGTTTGAACCTCTTGATCAAATCTCTTTTTGAAGTTACTGTAATAGTGCTGTGGTACTGCTTCATCTAGCAAATCCAAGCTTGCTTCAACAGCAAATGATAATGAAGTTGACTCACTTTGTAGAGTATCTAATGCAGAAGCAACAACAAATAGTTGTTTCTCGAAGTTCCAAATCTCGGTGTAAATACCAACATTGTTTAAAATCTTTGAGATCGATTGATGAATTCCATGTGTGTATTTCCCTATAATTGTGGCCGTTAGCTAAGAACGTCTGGACACAACCATGGTGTGAGTTTGATCGAATATCATTTGGAGTTTGTGATACAAATCATCTGAATTGGAATTCCTTGCTTTGGAATTGATTTGTCTTGCTTTCGCCAAATCTGGTGAGACCTTTCTGTTCCAGATTAATTTCCATCAGTTTTTCTTTGTGTACACTTAGTTAGAATACGGAGACTAGACGGTCGTTTTTCGGACATAGTGGACCTAAGCCATATTTTCACACGATGGAAAGTACTAAATGATCTCTCCACAGTGCACGTTGTGGGTGAAATGTTCAAGTAATTTATCAGCGCATTCTGCACTGATAGAAAGAACGTAGTCCCTGCCAGCAATAACAGATCTCAACATTTTCGATGTCGTTTCTTCCTTTTGATAAGTCGTACCGAGATCTGGCTTCTGATTCGAAGTTTTCCAAATCGTGGAAACTTTCGAGTTATTTAACTCCGTTCAAGTATTGTAAGTTCTCCATGTTTTGCATGGAAGCAGGATGAAAAATACTTGCTTTGAGTGGAACCTCATTGCTATCTGCAAATCGATTTTTGAGAGATGTTATCAGAGAATCCAAGTATGGAAATATATCGAGATTCTGAAATAATCACAAGGAGGTAGAAGTCTGTGAATGATCTGTCTGCTTTCCGACTAATCTTGAAAGTTGAACTTCAATACCAAGGGAATCACAAGTCTCTTCTACCTCATTGAAAGGGAAGCAAATTTCTCTTCAGGTTGATTCCTATGTTTCTCAGACTGCTTCACCTCACTTTGCACATGTTGATGCACGGAGTGTATGTCTGTGGAAACAGATTGCAAGCTGTTTGTAACTGGTTCAGGGTATGAGGAATATTTATAAGCAATCTTAAGACATACGATAAAAATCAATAAAGAGCTTGTACTGTCTAACTGAAAGGCTTGGGAACGAATATTTTGATTGACAGATTTGTCAGAAGACTAAGAACGGAGTGATTTCTTGATAGTTAGAAAATGTTGGCAGAACAAACGGATCGACTTGTACTTCTCAGTCCATCTTGTTTCGCAATGTTTAAAAACTTAGGTTAGATCCTTTTTATTGTACGCAATGTACACACATCATCTTTCACACTGACATGTGCTCGGCCTTGACGCGTAAGTAATTAAATAATCCTTCGGACTTTCAGTTCGTACTCAGATACATGACTGTTCTCGAAGAATTTTGAAGATCTCGGCTAGGCACTCTCTGATGAACAACCTGCATCAGAAACATCGTTGGTTGACTTTGGTGTTTGAGACGACACGAGTTTATCGAACCGAGATGAAAACTCGCTATCGATTTCGATGTCTTCTGTGGATGTACTTGCGTCCGTACCGCAGTAAATACTCAAGATGTCGTCGTCTGGTTCAGAGGAGTTCGGACGTAATGCCCTGAAATATTGAGAGTAGAATTCGTGTAACGAATTATTTTTGGTTCTCACTTCTTGGCGCTGAGGTTTGCCTGATCCGAGATTCGAAAGTGGGATACCGGTAATAGCAACCTGGGATGGTTGACCTCCCGAAGTCCGGTTAAATCGCTGTAAGTTTTCCAGTACCGGATCGTACGGTTGCCGACACAAAATACAGCGTGGTATGTCATCTTCTGGCGGCGTCGATTCCGAAAGTTAATTTCAATCCACTAAGTGGGTTGAAAAGAGGTCTTGCACTCGCAAGAACGTTCCTGGATTGGAGGCAGTTTGAAAATTTACCATCCAAATCTGTAGTTATAATAAGCAACGTGCTTCTCGCCAGACATTGCAAAATGCGAAAACACAGAGACTTTTGGTACTGAAAATTGCACTAGTCCGCTACGGGCAAAAACAAGGAAACACACGTAGCAAACAAAAATCACCCACGTGAGTGTTATAGTCTTAGACTACTGAAGGCCCGTGATAATTTGACAACAAATGGATATACTTGTCTTTCCACTTGAAGTACGTTATTCCTTGATCTGTAGTTTGATGATCATTAAAGCCCGGATTTTTATGTAGCATAAACTACCGACATATGTACATAAAAATGTAACGAAAATTGTCAAAATATGTAATAAAATATGTAGTATCAATAAAATATGTAACATACAGGTAGATAGGGATTATTGCCAATATTCTATAATATTGAAGAAAATTTTGCAGAACTTTTGCTCATTACAAATGTACGTAAGGTGATTTCGAAGTTCTGTACTTTTAATTACAAAAATAGCTCTCAGATTATTTAAAAATTCACATTTGGACAATAAATTGCATGTAAACAATAGAAAGAGAAATATAAATTAAAAATATTGGAAAAGATCACAAGAGTTGCTTAGTAAATTAATTATATTTCAGACAGGGACTATTCTTATGTTAACTTTACATATTTCGAAGAAGGAAGAGGCGCGTAAATAAAAATTGTTAATCCAAAATGTTGTTAACGATTAGCTAAATATTGAAGGATTATATAAATAAGTACATGAAATGAGTAACTTCTATGACGCAATATTCTGCATACGTAACTTCTAGTTAACGTAGTAGTCTCAAATATGATACTTCAAGACGAGAAAATTTAAATTACAAAGAAATGGTATACATTTATCCAATGAAGTTATCCAATCGTTGAAAGGATTCTTAGGTGTTCCCATGATCTAGTACACACCAAAATTTCATCCACCTATTTCAAAGCATACTCTAGCTCTAGCATACTCCCCCTTCCCCTTTACACAAAAGCTTCACAAAGTTTCGTTTTTCTACCCAGACCAAAACCACTGAAAATCTTAATTTAAAACAATTGAAAAGCTCACATACAAATGAAAAATAATAAACTTGCATAGTCTGGTTCACTTTCCTACACTTCGAAATATCAGGTCGTCTTCTATATAGGCTCTACAAGCAGTGTAAATGTTGCTCTAAAAATGAATGTCGCACTAACACCCACTTAGAATATAAACAAACTTCATTTCTTTGCTGTTTATTTAATACGCTACATGTCACACACGATCTCACCACTATTTCATACAAAAATTTTGATATTTTAGAAAGTATTCTAAATTAGATTTTCAGTTGTGTATTAAAAAAATGCATCCCACATTTCAAATAATTTGTTTTTTCTTCAGTTTCAAGAAAACACCACCGCTGAACAGGAACTCACTTTGAAAAACAGTGCACTACAATATACTTTTCCACGTTTTCACAGGTCATGGAAAGACGCCTGGCGGACAAAATGTTTTTGTCCGTTGAAAATGATCTTTCCACATCACATGAAGTTACAGGGGCGTATTTCAGAAGCGGTACATGCTCTGGGGAAATATCTCCGGGTATCTCTACTTCTTCACCACTAAGTACCTTCTTCACAATTGCAAAGAGGGCATATCCAGGATTTCTTTCTAACACTTTCTTCATTTTTTCTAATACTTTAGCACTGATCTCCCCTCCTGCATTAGCGATTTTTTCTTTGGCATCTTCAATAACATCCAGAGAGTTCTGCAGGGAAAGTCCAGAAGTTTCCAGTTCCTTGATACTTCCAGAAAGAAAACCAAAGTTGCTTGCAATGTATGCAATTGAGGAGGCAATTTTGGGGTCAGTGAAGGCAGCCTGAGCTTCACGCACTGAAATAGCTGTCTCAGGAGGAAACATATCAACGACAGTCTTTACTTGTGTAAAATACTTGCTGTAAAAAACCACAGCCTCAATCCACGTACCCCACCGTGAAACAACTGGTTCAGGAGGTAAAGGAACATCCGGCAAATGTTCCCTGTAACAATTAACACGACTTGGAGCTTTCACAAACACTTTTTTTGTGCTTGAGATAAGTCTATTTACAAGGGGTAAATTGCTTCTTATTTCCTCTGCCACACGTTGAAGTCCGTGAGCAAGACATATGAAATGAACTAAATTAGGAAAAAGCACTTTCAATGAACTTGCCGCTGTTAGCATATATGCTGCCGCATCTGAATACAAAACTAACACCTTTTCCTCTCTTATTCCCTGAGTCCAAAGCACTTTAAGTTCACTATTTACGAATCTAGCAATGTTTTGATGGTCTGTGCGTTCTAATGGTCTCGAACATATCAGAAAAGGCGTTGATGGAGTTGTAACATCTAGTTTCCCTACAATTAAATTAGCTATATCCGTAGTTTCATCTACGGCCACCCATATAGAGGATTCTCCTATTTCACACCTAACTTTCTCTATGCTTTCTTCGTAGCAGACATTAAGATAGTTCTTGTGCAATGTCGATTCATCTGGAATTTGTCGTTTACAATACTTTTCCAAGAACGACCGGTATTCATCCACCTGAAGCTTGTTCCAAGGAATATTAGCAGCCACCATTGCACTACACATGTCCTTGAAAAATTCACTGTTCGCGGGTCTTTGTTGATTAATCTGCGTGAGAAGCACTTGCTTGTTTTTTGATCTCTTTTGTTTATTCCGAAAGTGGAGAGCACTTCGCGCATGTTGTTCCAATTGCGATTTCATGGAACATCCATTTTTTTTGTCACACGCTGTACACACAACAATTTTTCCATCAGTCGTGAATGCATCATCCACAGCGATCCACGATTTTAGTTTTATCCCCAACGTCGATGCAACCGGAGCCATGCTGTCAAAATATCACTTCACCAAGAGAAAAAATGTAATTCTCGAAAGAGCGGTTAGCAATAGCACGCATGGTCTTTACTTCTAAACAGTGCAGTGGTAAATAATGAATTACCAAGAAATAGTTTCAAGAAGACTGAAATAAATACAAAGAGTCGTTAATTCCATGGTTCAAACCCCTAGGCGAAGCTTTCACTGAAATGTCACGTGATTTTCCAAGCATTTCCTCCTTCCCAAAAATAGCATGAACTCGAGGGCAGAGACAGGCTGACCTGTTTTCTCTTTTCCAGTTTTAGAACGTTGTAAAATCTGGACACCGAAGAAAATTCTTCAGAAAAAATGTTGCTAGAGGAAATCCATTAAAATATGTAGTATCACAAGAAATATGTAACATGGCCTGAAATGAAATTTATTCATAATGGTCCTGATCACTCGATTCATGCATATTTGCTAGTTTTTTTTTGTGTCTACATACATCCAGTTACAATATGTAATTACATACAAATCCGGGCTGTAATGATCATATTTGCCGCGTTTCAAATCCTTGTCCCACACGCGTAAATATTCTGGGATTTCAAATACCGAACAGTTCCAAGAAAGTGAAATAATTGTCCATCACAGTGAAATTGTTATGTAGAGATGATGCTAATTTATTTACTACAGATCCTCCAAGAACAAAATGTTTCTTTATCATTTTTATCCTCTCCTTTACCCTGATATACATCGAACTCGTAGATATACCCAGACGTATCTGCTCTATACCATAACTTGTAACCTCTTTTCACAGGCTTCATTAGGTTGTATTGTCTCAGACTTGACCGGCGTTTGAAACGAACCATACTGTCATCGATACATTGGTACTGGTCTGGCAACCTTAGTTTTTGAAAATTCGCATTCAATGATGTAATTAATTGTCATAGTTTGTATAATTTGTCTATCAGGAGGAATAGCTGAATTGTCGTTCATATGCACATTGGATAGAATTTGCTTGAATCTTTCTCTTCTCATCGTTTGAGTCCCAATTGGCACTGTTAGATCTTGATCAGTACTCCAATAATGATAAGTTTGCGGTAACCTGTGTGGTAGCCAAACAAAAACTGCAGACCAATAAATTCATTCATTTCTTTTTCTATGATTGGTTTCACTTTTATGTAATGTTGTTGAATGTACAGGTTGCTTTGAAACACACTATCATTAACAGTTTGTTGTAAAGAACGTTCAAGAAAACATCTGTGATGGTAGAATTAAACACAAAGTAATTCCGCACTGCACCCCGAGATAAGGAAGCTATTGGAACAGTTGTTACACTATCCTTCTTTTGGAAGTTTCTTACTGTCTTTACACTAGCCACATTATCATCATCACTGTTGTCTTCTTCCGTACATGGAATTTTCGGAGGCAATGTTGGACGACCAGCATTGTCTGATATAGTTCCAAAGGAATTGACAATTTCTTCCTCTGACTTATCACTGCTACTGTCTTCTAATGGCGTATCTATTTTAAGATCAGATGGAATATCCTATTGAAGAATATCTTCTATTTCCTTATCGTGAAGTATTTTAGACATAGTTCCTACAAAGAACCCGAAAAAAAACTAGTTACGCAATTTCAGCACATTGGTATACTTTTCTACATTGACAAAACACCTAGAGGCAGGTCGATGCCAGGAGGTACAAGGGCGCTTGAACACGTGTACTGGATATTCGAGGCATTGAAACGATGAAAATTAAATATCTGGAGTATCTTTTCTTTATTTAGAAATCGCTACTAACAACCTTCATTGTAAATATTCCACTACACCCGCAGGCCAAATGAAAAATCCTGACACCGCCACTGTCGTGAAGCCTGACGGGACTTTGGGTCCACCTGTAATTCTACCCTATAACACGTACAATAATATAAAAGTGGTTTCTATTTGTATTACTCATACTATTATCAGGTAAGGAAAAACTCCACGAACAGCTGCAGCTCGAAATAATATTCTGTTTCTTTTCTAAAATGCAGCACACTCGAACACGACAGAAAAACAAACAACGTAGTCCAAACGCGCGAAATTACATTAGTCACACACCCACATCAACTCTAATAGTCACTTTCTGCCATCTCGTGAGTTTTCTTTGAACCATGAGAAGCAAGAGCGAGTCAGTCCCGACAGGCTATAATGGGTATGGTTTGCTGCATGGTAGAAGGAAGACAAGGTAAGTCCATCAGAGGACGCGCTAGCGACCAAAGCTGCGCATGACGTCAGCTTCGACACACAGGCTCTCACGCAGAAAACCCATCCGCTTGTAGCTCAGCGTTAAAATAGCTAAGATGACACTCGTAGCATAAACAATGTTCTTCTTTAAACATGTTTTTCTCAACTGGGAATATATAGCTTATTACTAGAATTTATTTCGTGTATGCTACTATTTTCTTTTTACTTTCCTAGGAAAAGTGTCACCGTTGATTAGACAAATTTCCTCACCACCCTAGAGGTATTGTCTATGGTGTTTTTTTTTTTTTTTTTTTTTTTAAGTGGTTTCCCCATTAGGCCTAATCCTCGTATATTGTAAACTGTTATTTCTGTGTGTGTATGGTGGGGGTTGGGGAGTTTGTAAATCCTCTCATTTCACAATTTTCTTCATTTTTTTTATAAATCAATCTCTTAGAGGAAGAATCTCTCAGCTTCTTATTCAATTCATTTATTCTGATGTATGTTCGCAGTACATCTGATTCGCATATATTTACAACGTTACCATTTATTATTTCCGTGAGTTTTCTAACAATGCCCTTTTCTTTCCGAATAAATTCTCCGTGGAAGTTAACAAATTCATTGTTTGCTATTGTGATCGCATCCAGAAGTTTTTTCGATGGAAATGTCAATCCTCCTTTTGATATGTATTGTGTCCAAGTTCCCTGAAGCGGTTCTAGAGCCGTCAGTTCGGGATATTTTACTTTAAATTTAATAGCCACGCGTCCAGCAATATATTCAAACTTTGTTCCTGGAGATCGTCAATAGTAAAGGAATACACTTGGTTTTCATTTCCAGTTTCTTCTTCTGGTAGAATGTGTTTCAATAGTTGTACTGTAGTACATAATTCCTCATGCAATGCGGCGTTTTTAATGTACATATCTTGAATTAATGGAGCTGTTTCTGTGTTCTCCTGCATGGAATATCCTTCAGTTACCTCTACATTTCGTCCGTAGCTAAATACAGCATCGGAATGCTTTCCCATTATATAGCCTCTCAATCTGTATTTAAAACTTAATGAATCTGGATGGTCATTACATGAGCCCATGCTTCTGATATAAGAAAAAAAGTTTTCCAGACAGTCTTGGTTTAATTTCCTTGTCAGAAGAAATTGCAGTCTAAACTTTTCATTGGCAAATTTGTACAGTGATATTAAAGATTTACAATTAATTTGAAATCCGATTTGAAAAGGTAATTTATTTTTAATTCCATTTACGCGGTCTTCCATGCATTTACGTACTTCGTTCAAATTTGAGATTTGTTCCTCTTTCATTGCAAATGCGTTTCGTACACCTCCTTTACCGTAAATCGTAGCCGCATTAAAAATATCAAACCAGTCTTTCACAATTTGTATAAAGTGGGCAGTTGGAATTACAGCGTCAGTCAATAATTTCTTCTCTTTGCAGAACATTAAACCTTTAGCAACTCTATTCGATAGTAATTGTGCATCAAGCTTCACATTTTGCCTTTTAGTCTTTACGACTTGTTGATGTTCGTCGCATTGTGCTTTTTAATGAGCGTAGATCTTCATTCATTAATGACTTTTCTTTATGAATTTGCCTGTTCGTTATTAGAAGATGTTCTCTTTCTCTTTCCAAATCTTTTATTCTCTTCTGTAATTCCTCAATATCCATTCTTGTATCAGAAGATGAATTTCCACTGCACTGTTGGATACGGCGTGGTCAGATGTGGAAGGCAAGATCTCATTTTCCTGTGGCAGATTTTGAAGTAGTCTACGATTCTCCCTCTTCTGTACCCGCAAATTCCTTTCTTTTCTATGGTTCTCATCCTTATCTGTATCATGTGGAAGAAGTAAACTTGGAACAGCATCCTTCTTCAATTTCCTTCCTTTCACTGGAGAATAACTGATCATCTTTTCTTGCATGCTTTTGTATTTGGCCTCTTCGTCGAAATGCAAATAACAAATGACAGCTGAAATGAGAAGAAAAAAAAATACGGACTTTATCGCAATATTTTAAATAATTATGAACATCTTTCTCACATAGATTAAGAAAATCAAGGATCCAATAGTTGTGAAAAGGAGTAGGAAAAAAAATAAATAAACGGATATAAAATTGTGTATCACTTAACATGTAACATGCTTTAGCAAACTTTTTTATGAAACCTAAATCGAGTAGAGTATGCATGGACTAGGTTAGGAGTGGATAAAATTTTTGCTCGCCGTAATATTTCTGCTCTGCTCAATTGAATTTATTTGTCATTTAGGCATCTGTGGCTCAGAACGGGATAGGGTGGGGGTAGGAGTTGAGTAGGTGTCGGCCAGGGCCTAATTTGAAGGTACAATCCCGGCATTTGCCTGGTATGACAGAAAAAAAAAACTGAAAAAATCTCTGTCCGCCGTGGGGTTCAAACCCGCGTACCTCCCTACGCCTCTCCAAAGTCCGCGAACCTACCACCTGAACCACGGCAGCTGGGTAAATATTAATATGAACTTGTTATATACTAGGCAAAACAAGAAAAATACGAATAACATTTAAAGACCTTACATACCAAGAGGTGCGCTTTCATGAAAAATACAGCTTCATGTCATTCTTACTCAAGCTATTAATGGAGCGAGTTAATATTTTGTTGATATCAATTTGAACAAACGTATTGACAATGCTTTGTAACCTAAAAGCCTATAATTACCCAACAATAAATACTTACTGTCCTAAACATCATGAATGCATTAGCTAACATCTTTTTTAATTTTATTAGTGGCATTTTCAGGGTAGAAAGTTTTCATAGAAAGTGCAAATATATATATAAAAAAAAAAAGTGCAGAAGGGCGTTTGAGAATATATACAATTGTCGTTGAATTAATATGAAATAGGCCACAATTTTAGTGCATAACATGCCAACTTATGGTGTACTTAAGCTTATTTAATGAGAATTAAAAGTGAAGTGGTTGTGGCAAATGCGCAGAAAGTGATCTAAAACGAACTCTAGGTAATGCGAACTTCGGTAAATTCGAAGTAAATGTGTATTATGGGCCACAAGCATATAAGAGAACACATTGAGCACACGAAAAGATCATATTTTGTCAGTAGGTTTCTCATAAAGTTCAAACGGATTTACATTAAAGTCAGCTTTTGTGAAATATTTGTGTGATTTAGATAAAATAAAATTTTGAATGGTTGTTCAGTTTCCACCGAGCTCCATTGCGTGGAGTGTTTTGGAACCAACTTCACCGAAAACTGTAGATCTTGTTTTTAGAAACTGACTAGCTCATTTTGGATATTAGCAACAGTTCAATCAATTCGGTCCTTGATAAGTCATTAAGGATGTTGACTGTACACAAAACTGATGGATACAGTATCTTCGAGAACTTCTATCATGTCTTTGAAAAGAAGCGATGCTATTTTTTTTTTTTTTTTTTTTTTTTTTTCGTTTCATAGACTATTATTTTAAAACAAGGGATTCCACGTAAAATAATGACAACTTTATTGAAAATCAAAATAATTATTTTCCTTTAAATTGCTTCTTTTCGACGCTCAATGAATACAATTTAAATATACGAAAATATTTAACTCACCATTCTTTGGATTAATTTTATCTTTTCTCTTGCAAGCAGATATCCATTGCTTCTGCAGATCATCTTGTTTGGGAAATGAATGGAACTTAACAGTTTCTTCACCACCTTTCCTATTTCTTGTGTTTATTTTACAGCCATATACCGCGCAAGACGGTATGTTCGTGGAAGTTTACAAATCAGTTATACGCAATAAATACAAGTTCTATTTACACTATTCACAGTATATATAATATATTTTACACACATATATAAACGCGCACAACCACACAACAGTATAATACGTAATAATCTGTATTTTCGAGGACTTTTTATCACCAAACAAGAACAAATTGACAAGCTCAAGTGACAAGCAAAATTATCTTTCCTTGCACAGGCCACTGACTCGTGTGTCGAAGGTGACGTCACGAGAAAAGAGAAAGCTGCGGTGGACTTACGTTGTCTTCCTTCTACCATGGGTTTGCTGGTGATAATGGACCTGGTATGATAAAGCGGTGGTCCGGTTATCGTTGTTTGACTGTAATTGTAGTAGTAATGATGCCCTCGTGGTAGTGGTTAAATAGGCAACAAACATGCATACAACTACTACGGTAAAGGTTCGAACACTTACAACTTCTGTACACCGCGCAGTTACTTGTCCTTGTACCTTACTTGACCGCTGAACATGGAAGGCACCACAATATACAACTTTCTTACCTGTTGCACACACGACCGGCAATTGCATACACTAGATTATCAGGCTACAATCTAATACATGCACCTTACTGACTAATTTTCGGGTACACATAAAATCATTTTGAATTACGAATGAGATTTATAAGCACGAAATAAAATAATCACTCATACACTGACAAGATGCTGGATATTGCCACTTTAGAACTTCACTCGCACACGCATCTCTTTATTCCCACCAAAATAATTACTGGACGTCGTGGATTCAGAACTGCATTTCACATTCCAGGAATATCACAGTTAAAAAAAGAAATGCTTTCATTGAGCTTTCCGATGTTTTACGCTTTAATATGTTAAGTTTACATACGTTTAGACTGTCGTGGCACACTCGGTTATGCTAGCTTTAGCTGCTCAAGAGCACACAGGCTCTTCCATGGATAGATGACCAGCAGCGACTGCCTTCCACACACTGGCCGGTTTTCGCGCCTCCCGCAAAGAACCACTCTTTACCCGTTAAATACTTTAAATTTATCAATAAAAGTTTCGGGTTTGATTTCAAACATCGGCAGCTGTTTTTTTTTACCAACTTGTAGGCCCCGCACGGAGCATAAATAAATTTCACCCCACTTCACTGGTAACGTCACTGGACACAAAAGATAGGGAAGGAGAAGTATGTTTTTACGTGTTTTTGGCCAAATTAACACAGTAGTTTGGGCACTAAGTATTACCACATATTTTTTACCGCTTTTTAGACTATCACACAGCAGCGCGCCATAAACACACATCTTATCTTCAAAAGAATCGGCATAATGTATTTGAATTTCAAGGGATTTTCCCGATTGTGTACAGGAATGATGCAGCATAAAGAGAGGTGTCTGGTTGATGAAAACATCTGGCAAGCAGGCAATGAAACTCACAATATGTATGTCAGTAAAACATCAGCTAAAACGCGGCGGGAAATAAAAACTAGGTCAAGCCCTCTCGTGTTAGCGTGGAAGAAAATGAACGAACGGGTATAAAATGGAGTTGCACCCTGCTATAAGGTCACTAGCAACATAAGGGCTATTACGTAACAGAAAACGTAACCTTGAACTATAGAGACTTACAATATACGTCCACGAAATGGACAAATTCTCTCATCAACAGTCAGATTTGTACCAGGATAAAAAGCTTCCTTACATTTCCGTACAAATTTATCGAAAAACGGACGTATTTTGTGGAGGGGATCATAGTTTGGTGACCCTCTTTGAAGATAACGTTGAATTATCGTTCAATTGGAACATATAAAGAATTGATCTGAAGCGATCCCTGCGCATAAGATTACCAGCAAATGTTGTATGGAGAACAGAATTCTTTGATCAGTAATCTGCAATCTTAGGTTTGTACACAATACACATATGGAGTATAATAGAAAGAAACCAGTATACTTCATGTAACAGTAAAGTGCTCCATTTTCTCCAAATAGATTTTTCTTTTAGATCTCCCTTCCGACGCAGTTTATCACAGACCGAGCATACCTATTTGTTTCAACCTTCATGTTTTTGATGTCATCTTCATCAACAAAGTACATGAAACAACCCAGCTCTGAACTAGTTGCGTTTAGAGGAGCCCGTAGTCCCGATTGCTCTCCAAAAACAGGTAGTTTTGGCTGAGTGTCATTTTCACTCCAACCATCCGAATTATTTGCATTGATTTGGGCACCTGAAAAGATTTGGAAAATCGGTTTTGAATCTAACCATAATTAGATCAGATTAGGTTAGATCATAATTAGATCAAAATACTTGATAGCTTTTGAACGTATTTACTGTTTCGCAAACTTACCTGCTCCTGTAGATGTCGCTGCACCTGTTGCTTGTCTACCTGTCCTTCCACCAATAATCGTAGAGGTCATCTTCGTTAACATCTAGTTTGCAAGATTCGGCTGCTGTAATAACTGCATTGAACTGAATCGGTCGGTTCACTTGATTCCAGATGTTGATTACTGGAAAATGCTTGAAAGATGTTTCATAATTGTAGTACTTCTTTAAGTACGCCAATGTTCTTCTTTAAACTTCAGTCGCCTCGTAGATAAATTTACGCCTTTCAGTATCCTTAACGTGTTTTAAGGAAAATGTTGCCTTGCTGCCAAAGAACTAATCTTTTAACCGACTTTCCAACTTCACGCGTAGTTCTTCCATTATTGTGTGGACTTCCGCGCTTGTTAACGAATTGCTCTCCAGTTTGAGAATAGTTCCTTGCAGAATCGTCATGAAATGGTGAACAAAATACACGTAGCTTTCTGAAAAGTTTGCATGTCCGCTTGCGTCGTCTTCCATCTCATGTTCTTGACTTTTGATAAACTCTCACACTACCTTGTTGCAGTTTTCTTCACCCAGTTCCAGAAAGTACGACTTCACAGCAGGCCATGATAAAATCAACAGCTCGCAGCAAAGAAAGCCACCTGGTCATTATGTGTCGCTAGACTTCTTCATATTTGTCACAATGTTACAATCGAGTTTTGGCCAACAAACAAAAAGAAACATAAACCGTAAATGCCCGAGCGCCACCCTTGATAACAAAGGAATTAATTCTATAAAACAACAAAAGTAAAAATATAGCTAACTGCCAGATAAGAAATGCCAAATACTTAATCGTGACATAAATTAGAGATTTCTCTCTTGGAACCTTCGTGGAACAGACATGTAGACAAGAAAACAAACTTGATTCGTTTAATCAGAGTTTACTTTTTTCTTTCTTTAATATACGCAATTTCTCTATCGCCGCAGTAATTTTCTGACATAAATTCTCCCACCCAAAAAATATATATATATCAATGTATTAGATATGACTTTTCTAATGGATTTGGTGGAGAAACTCTAATAAGCAGCACCACACTCCACAGCTCAGTATAATTAAGAACGGATTTAAAGAGTTTATTATTTATCGTTTTCGTATACAAAGATTGGCCAATAACTGCCTTCGCCAGTTACCAATCTTTTACTCAGCCGTAAAGGTCTGATACGTATTTGTAGGACTAAATCAAAAACAGATCACTCCAAGCCGATTCACAGGCTTGTGACCTGACCTACCATAATATAAACGAGTGCACTCAAAAAGTTGCAACTTAATGCGTAAAGCATAGCCGTAAAGGCTTTCCGAAACACTTAACAAATAACCTTGACTCTACTAAACACCGTCTTCTCAAAATAATGAATCAGGGGAAAAACAAGAGACTAAAAAAAATCGCTACTTCCTTATCTAGTTTGCTAATGTTAGGAAGCAACGGGACAATAAATTATAAGGGGAGAAATACTCGCCGTGTGACGTCTCCTCTTCAATCATGCTCTTGTTCAGAGATCGGCCACTAAAATCAGCTGCGTTTCCTTAATTGAGTTCATGTACACATTCAATCACACTTTCCAATCGCTCTCTCTCTCACATTCATCATAAGTATAGACTTCTCTAACTAAAAATAAAACGAAGAGTTGTGCTCGAATTAATGAGGGAAATTAAATTACCACCGGTAGATCAATTACTCACGTATACCAATGAACATTATACGTCATATATATCAGTCAAAGCTAATATCATCGCTGGGCAGCTTCGAAACTGCGCTGATAAAAGCTATTTATTTATATAGTTGCCAGATACGGAGCCAATCCGTTTAACTCGCAAAGAGCCTGGACTTCTCGGATTCCCTTACAAACGAAATTGTTACCAGAAGTGGTTCTGCACTTATCTCTTCAAGGAGTCTGAATTTTCGGAAACGTAATTGCAATGCATTACTTCAGAACTACTTCAAGCTTAGTTCCGAAGTCAGTGAAGCTGTTAAATTTACAAACAGAGAACTAACATTATTAAATTAAGGAAACTAAAAAAATTGAAATTGTGTAGCCACTCTCTTACTTATAAAAGTATTAAGCTTGCCCCCGTAGAGGTCTTTTCTCACCCCTTCCTCTCTGCATCGTGGAGCCGCTGCTAGGCTGTGTGTCAGATACTGGAGAGCGCGAGCCAGTACATCTCTGGTTATATAGGACCAACTCCCCCCACAGAGACAAAGACCGACGCTGTCGCGAAAAGAAAAGAGAGTTCGAAACCCAACGATTCCATTGGCCGACAGCAACTTGTAGTCTGGTTTCGTATAGAAAGAGAACAGGAGCACACTCTGAAGAAACGAAATTATATCCCCGCTAAAATCTAAGGAAAGAAAAAATAACTAAATGGATTTCATAGGATTATACATAGAAATTACATACAAGTACATATTACCATAACAGAAAACAACATAATTATATACAAGATATTAAATTTCGAACTGGCCAGTTCTTACCCCTAACTTACTCTAAACAATATTTATTACAATTATTTATATATAATAATAAAAAAAAATCACATTTTATATATATATATATATATATAAATATATATATATACCTCTCCCAACACGTCTGGTCAGCGTGGGAGCAGTAGACCACCTCCTCCCTCCGGGAGAGACCTCATCCACTAGTGGATTGAATATGGCTGTGTATTATATATATATAACAGGAACACCTCAGTACGACTGAGTGTGACATATTCCATTTCTAGAAAATCGAAACACTCCTTTAACTTGCTAGTTTTCTGTGCACTGTTAGAAAATTCCGCATATACTTTTAAATCAAAATTTTCCATATCATATGATAACACTTTGCAAGCATTTCTACCGGCATTATGAATGACATGTCAGTTGCAATTAGCCTTCAAGATATTTGAATTGTCAGCTAAAACTTTCTGGAAAACAGAATTGTGCACACCGTAATTGACCGAGGCATTATCGGCACTGTATGCACTGACATCTGCTATTCTGAGTCCACAATTATTCAGTGTGTTCTTTATTTCCTTGGTAATGGCTTCTGGGTTGTTGCTATTTTCGTAAAAATCGATATGTTAGTTCTGCACACCTTTTTCCTTGTGAAAGTATCGAACAGCAACTGTGAAAAAATGTTGATTCCCTTTATTCGATGCATGGGAAGAGATCGAAAATGGAATTCTATTGTTGGAGTTGGGTCCTAGTTCCACGAGGCAGTTCTCGGTAGATTTCGGACCTAAGACGTTTTCCACTATAGATAGCTCCGCATTTAGTTCGGCCACACTGCACCTTCTTCGCCAAATTCGAATCTTTATAAACACTGGTATTTAATTTAGTGCAGCAATCCATGCTTCTGTAGCTATGATGGTGCTGTGATTAATTCCATGGTAAATCTGTGAAACTTGTATGATTGTCACTAGATTTTCTTCCTCTGAATCTTTCTTTACCAAGAAAGCTGTCATAAGCTGATTGGAAGTCTGGCTACTTGTCCAAGTGCGATGTTTTTTTTTACTATCGACGTGTGTTTTTAAAGCCTTCCCTCCGTCATGCTTGACAGTAAACTGAATATTGCACCACAAACATTTCACATTATGGGAATCGAGCTTTCACAATCCAGTTTTTTATACAAATCGTTCTGAAGCCAGCTGTCTTGAAAGCTTGATAGATTTTTTTTTTCGGTGTAGAGGGCCTTTCTCCTGCAGCTTCCATTTTCGTATCTTTACCAACAGCTTCTTCGTATAAATATGGCTATTAAGCCTAAATACACTAGTCAGTATAGCAGTAGCGGCTCGCGGTCTTTAGAAGCAGCGGTTGCAACTATTCAGGGAATGTGGAGTGGGGTGGAGTTAGTTTTACTTAAATATTTCGAAGATACAGGCAGGATAGTACATTCTTCCCCTATTTTTATTTCTGTTAGAGGATGCTTCTGTCTCGTCGTGACCCCGTAACGCTAGTTCAAAGGCACCACAAAAACGAACACAATTATTGATAATGTTCAAAATATAACGATTATTGTTCACTCTTTCGTTATGCAGTGCTATATTTCGCCTACACTCACTGTCCAACTGTTCAGTGATGTTGACATTACCAAGTAAGGTCAATTGTAATACATTTTTTTATGTGCACATTTGTAGCCTGGTGTCTTTTAATACGGTCACTCAAATGATGATGATGACGTGGGAGTGGGTGTGTTCGATTCGTGGGAGTGTCCTCGTGCACGTAGTGCACTTTCTGCACATCGAGGAGCATAGGTGCCTAACACATATTAAAAGTGGAGGAGCAAAATTGGCCAATAAAAGTTAAGTGAATTTTTAATAATAATAATCATCATCATTCTTCGTGTCATTGGCTTTGAGGATAAGCATAGCTTCAGTTTTTATTTGTATTTGTGGTCTACAGCAATCATGGTTGCTGTTTGTTTGAAGTTTAAGAGAAAGCGAACCCCGTTGAGCGCCCTACTAGGGAAGGAAGACTACTGGTGGAACAGGGAAAACCCTCGAAAATCGTATCTGAGTGACGAAGGCAAGGAAAGAACAATAACTTGAAGAAACGACTGGCTTGGCTGTGAATGAGGAATTCGAAATAAAATACTGCATTACCAGACCAGATCCAAAATCCACATTGTCATTAAAATATATACGTATATAAATCTAATCTCGCACTACATTTACTTCACATAGTTAGATTAATATTTAGACCAACTCGCAATTATACTTCTGCCTGTCTTTCAATCTTGAAAACATAATAAAATTAAACCGTCTCGCAAAGAATTAAAGTTTGTCACTTACTAGTTTTTCCAGTTAAAACACATATTAGCTACTTTGTTGGTCAATCTGTAGAAGTGATGCAAGGGTGTCCATAGAGTCTTGCAGGAAACTAAAACTCTATAACTGGAAAACAATAGTTTTTTTTTTTTTAAATGTGTGTGTGCTTAGAGCAATGTTTAAAGTTTTATTTCTGCTTGTTGAAGTTTATCGCCAAAGCTTCAGTTAAGCACCATTCACGTCCAGTGTTGCAGTCTTTTTGGGAAACGGAGAATTGCGTGCTGATGGTGCTCCTCTGTGATATTCAGAATCACATCACTTATTTTCTCCTTCAGGTCGTCCAGATTAGCTGGTTTCTGTGAATACATCTCGGTCTTTACATGTCCCAACAGCCAGTAGTCGTAAGGTTCATGTCTGGTGAACTTGCAGGCCAATATCTTAACGATCAATTTCAACAGAGATGGATTGGCCGAAGAGGACCCACACCTTGGCCTACAAGATCAACAGATTTACACCTTGCGATTACTGATTATGGGGACATGTAAAGATCGAGGTGTATTCACAGAAACCAGTTAATCTGGATGATCTGAAGGACAAAATAAGTGATGTGATTCTGAATACCCGTGTCTCCGGTGGGGACACAAGTGGTTCTGAGCCCACGTTAAACTGTACGTCCCGTCGTTAGTACCTTACCAGTTCGTTTAGGACTTTAATAACAATTCAATCTGAATATCCCAGAGGAGCACCATCAGCACGTAATTCTCGGTTTCTCAAAAAGATTGCAACACTGTTTGTACGTGAATGGTGCTCAACTGAAGCTTCAGCGATGAACTTCAACAAGCAGAAATAAAACTTTAAACATTACTCTAATTACACACAAAAATTTTTGTTAATAAACTTAATAGTTTTCAAGTTATATAGAGTTTTAGTTCCCTGCAGGACTTTATGGACACCCTCAGAAAGCTTTAAATATTTTGCTGCGATATTTATAACTCCGAAACAGGTATTCAAAGTGGGTCGGAGTTCCTCCCCCACTGGACAGTTCTTTCAGTCGATGCCAATTGTAATCCCCGCCTATATGAACAGCCATAATATAGGCGCACTAAAATAAAAGTTTGTTCGTAGAATAGGATGAGGTTTGCTGAGAGTAGCCTAGTCTTTTCCAGAACATCTTTTCAGCGAAGTGGTTGAATTTTGGATGACAGGCCACGGGATAATTAAAACAATTTCCTACCTTAATTACTGTAGACCGTGGGTTGCTCCAAATTCTCTTTTTTTACGCGTTGATCTTACCACTTTCTTCATGTTGCGTCTAATGTACAGCTGAGTGATGAATGCTAACGATGCACCTTCATCTGTAAACATAGCGTAGAATCTTGTTTGCTCGAATAGTCACGAAGTAGAACAGTCACGAGTGCACTAATGAAACAGTCGCACACCAGTTTATAAGAGACTGCCATCGTAATGAAATATAGAGGTTGCAGGGTGCAAATAAGATCGGCACAAGGGGGTGTTTATAAACGCATTATGTTAATTATGCGTTTCACCAAGAATGGAAGAATCACTTGTATCGAATAACTGAAACAGAAAATGTCCACACACACTTTCACTCTTGAAGGCTATCGGCACACACTAACTCTAGTTTTGTGTACCCAGTCGTTCTTTTCTCCCCCTTCTCTTCTTTTTTACAAGTCCTCTGTTTCTGGACATCAGACATTCTTTCAGCAAACCTCCCTAACAACCTTTGTGCATTATCTTATATTACACCATCTGCCAAGTCAGTAAATTAGGTTCCAGCAGGGGGCGGATCTTTTGTTACCCTCGATTCGTGAGCGATGTTAATGTCCTTCGCAGGTTGTTGGTCTGTTACGGACAGTATTCGTATCAGGGCTGCTTGGTGTCTGTTTTCCAACGAAAGGAAAATTTCCAAATAGCTGAAAAATAAAAAAATACGAATGAAATTGTATACCAAAACAATCGTCAACAATAGTCTACGCGCAGTTTTCTTTAATGAAAATAAACAAAAACAATAAAGTAAATAGAAGTGTAGCAAACAAACTATTGAATAATGTCCACAAAAATGCAACTGTTACACACTATTAGGACGCAAAAATGTCCATCGGTATGTACACAAGCTAATAAAGGTTGTGTTCAATCATCCTGTTAAGATCCCAAGCGATCACTTGGAGTAGTTCGTGTGTCGGTAGTAGCTGGAGGTGCTGCTTCATCTTCGGCACTAGACATTTCATCGACAAACCTGAAACGGCAAGCATTTGATGTTGATGACCATCTGTGGTAATAATGCAGCCGCTCAGTTGTCGCTACATAATATTAGTATAACTACCACATGTTTATTCTGTTACTACCTTGAGAGATAATTGTAATGATTCATCTATATCGGAACCCCTTTACTAGTCGGTAGACGGACAGCAGGAATACGCTAAGTCTTAGTGGAACAAGACAGATTTTACAAGCCTGAAGGAATAAAAGGGCAAGGCACACCTTTTTGAAAGCAGCTAACTCCAGTATAATTGAAATCTGATATGAACAATGTTTATTTACACTAAGGTTGAACTTTAAAAGAATAGTGAACAATATTAATAACTGCAGGCTGGCTGAATACTATTCAAATAAACTGAATTAAGCTACTGTTATAATGCTTCAAACATGAAGTTGAGTCACTCCTAGTATAATTCGTGGCACCTTTGCTACTTGGTGGTTACTTAGCTTCAACAACGTTGCTTGAAGTTCATAGTCTCTTGATGGATCTACTGAGCCCGGGTTCCTAAAGATGCGACTACGGGCTCGCTACGATGAGCAAAAAAACGTTGAAAAAAATCTGTCTACTGCGTTCAAGTGTATCCCTTCTTTCTGTTTTTTTTTTTTTTTTTCCTGCTACGGGGGGTACCGGGACTCCTGTTGCCATGCGGTCGTTACGTCAGATGATTCGCAACTTAGCTGCATCTTCTCTAATGCGTTAGGCCCCTGTTCAGAGAAGTCTCACTACAGGTGTGTCACGAGAGTGATGCTCATGGTGGCCTGGAGAGGACGTGGTCGTCTACACCCCGTTACGAAAGAGCTAGCCTAACAGAGTATGCATAGCATCTTAATTCTGAGTGATGTGTCTCGATAGGACCACTTTAGAAAAAAAATGCATGGCTTCTATTTACAATTCCGGCAATTGCTTTTTATTATTATTATTATTTTATTTATAGCCTTCGGGTATATACGTAGGCTCAGGCTGAAAATGACATATCTATTAAATGATATAAGTATGTGACTGTCAGCACATTGACAATGGATCATAACACCTTTTATGTTTAAGTTCGTTTCTTTCTAAATGTGACATCCTTCAATTAAAAACTTTTTATAAATAAAGAAGAACACAAAATTGGATGGTACCCTAATTAGTAGGGAATTGGCCAGAGTTCACTGTTTACTACTAATAATACTAAAGCAAAGTGCTAAAAAATAGTAAAACCACAGAACCACACGTCTAAAGTAAACTGCAAAGCTAAACATTCTTGCGTCAGATAAAGATACGAGTAACTACATGAATCTGCTCCTCCCTCTGCCACTCACTATGATCTTGGATAGTTTGTTTCCAGGGCTGCTTCCCATCGTTGATAATTCGTCACCCTCTAGCAGCGTCGGACGAAAATCAGTGTAGCAAAGTTAATAGTTTTCACACCACATTCAGATGTTGAAAGTTAGCAATTTGGCATACATAATCATTTTATAGTTTATATACAATTCTGAATATTCGTGTGGTTATTTTATGATTAATTTTGAAGACGAAAGATGCATTTACTGCTAATATTGTTAAATTCTTACTACAATGTTTACAAAAAAACGAGAAATCTGTTCGTGTGATTAACTTTCTTTTTTATTTTGTGTTGGTAACGCAACATAATAGCTTCTCACGTCAGACTACACTGGTTGGCAGGGAAGTTAGATCTGAAATGTGATAGCAAGGACTTTTAGCTTTGAATCTATACACTCAGTTTCATAGAAAATAACGGATGGATTTTTTTTCGAGCCGAAGGTCACGAGGTGTGGCAGCACAAAGCTAGACATGGGATAAGAACAATAAATTAAGGCCTTTATTTTAAATTTATCCCAAGTATGTTAGAAGCACAGTATTTTACCATATTTTGCAATTTACCAGACTTAAAATGAGTACCTGTCTGTCATTTTCTGTGAATCGAGTTTACATTACTGTAGGGACTAACGTATTACCTTAATAGTAGTTAAGTGTTGTTTGTTATAGGTAGTTATAATTTAGTTATTGTGATCTTTTTGGGGGCTAACGAAAAGACTGAAGTATGCAATTTCTGTACTCAGATACAGTGCACAGGAAGCCTTGTACAATGATAGCCACTAATGTACAGTTGGGCATGATCATTGAGTCATTTTGGTTTAGGATTCAGTACGAGACGTAAACTAATCAAATGAGATACTTCTGGTTCGCTGGCCTAGTATGAAGAAATAAAAAGATCATCAAACATAAATAGAAATCTATTTTTAAAAAATCTTGTTGGTTTGAGGCTCATTATTCGATATGACCTAAAAACTAATAAGGTACATGTATGGCCATACTTGACATAAAAATAGACAGTGTAAAATAATTTTATAAAAAAAAATCTGGTACAAACGTTACAGTTGGAGGAACATAAAACATCCAGTCTGCAAATATATTTAATATCTGTACGTGAGAGCTGAAGCGCGTAAGTCTAATTTTGACCAAAAAGTGATAAATGCAGTTTTGTACAGCATTCGGAAGGCCTTACGTAATGGTTGGTCCATTTAGTTTGTATGTGAAAAGTAGTAGGTTTTTTTTTCTGTTTTCTGGAAAACAAGAATTTGAGACGTACGCGCTTCTAGCTCTCAGGTACAGATATAATAAACACAATTTGTTCTTACATTTGCAAGACTTTGTTTGTAAACAGAGTTACTTCCTCTTATGGGTTCGTAAATAAATTGAATCAGTAGTGTTTGTATTTTTTAGGAAGTTCTGTTCCAACTTTTTGCCCTTTCATACAGTCTCTGTGTAGTACTCACTGTCTGTCGGGTAATCTATCTACTGTTTATGCAATTGTAAATATAATTCAACCTCATGCTTTTATGTATAAAAAGTCTTTTGAATAACATAGTGAGAGAATTCTTTTTCGTAGTTCCAGTACTCTGATATGTTGTTGGAAAGTATTGCTGTTGTCCCGTCCACCTAAATCAGATGAAAGTACAACTTACATTATTGTTGGTAATTTATGCAAATGTATCCTTAAAAAGCTCTGTTGTTTTTATGATGGGTCATTTTATTTTCTGTATAACTGTGGTGCTGTAGTCAGTTGCCTGCGTTATTTTATTGTTGGACTTTTTTTTTTGTGAGATTTTATATTTGTAAAGAACTTCGAAGTATTATGTACAGTGTTATATATATTACTCTGAAAAATGTATTTTCCTGTGTCCATGCGCTGTTATCCAGGTAAAACTGAAATTTTATATTCTAAACAATCCAAAAGGAAACATCTCAAAGGTTAAAATAAAAACTTATTGTTTCAATTCTGAATAATTAAAAAGTTGTCTGTTGTGTAAATTTTGAACGTTAAATAAAATTTATTTTAAATCATGCTGATATTTCAATTCCAAATGTGTTGTAAGTTCTATACTAATCCTACTGGTAGTGTTAATGTCGTTGATTAGGTGCGATTTAAGCCCAAGGTCGCTGCTTTTCCCACGGACAAGGAAAAAGTTGAACTGAGGGATTTTTGCAGCTTCAGATACTGTAAAGCTAGAAGTGCAGTTTTAGAGATAACATGTTAAGAATTAGGAAAATTACCTCGCAAATATATCTTTCTTTTGCTAATAGGGTCATGATCTTGCATCACTGTACAGTATTTAATATTGACTCAGTTTCATTATTCAACGTTGTTATTTAGCCTACGTAGATATTTGATAAAATTTTAGTTCCCTGACCAAAAACGAACAATTTACTATTAAATTCAGAAAGGGGAAGATCTCAATACTGTCAATGGACTTCCTTTAGTCTGTGCTCAAAGCGTAGAAATTCGTTGCTATGAAATGTACTTTTTTTCTCTCCCAATATAAGATATACCATACGAAAAATGAATGTGTTATATTCTCTGTTTGCATGTGTAGCTTCAGTTTGAACATGAAGTATAGGTTGTCTGCATGAATTTATTATATACAGTTGGACAACGATACTCGATCTAACGATAAACCCGTTTGCGGCATTAAATTTTATCGGTCCTGGCGAATTTCCTATGTTTTCCAGTTTTAAGTTGAGTGGTTTAGTTACACGTCATGGAATCCTTATTTCAGAATTAACTTGTTCCTCAGGAATAGATATACTTGACAAGATGTTCCACCCTCAAAATTCTACCATTCGTGATCCTCAAATTCAGTTAGATGTTTTGAGGGGCGATGATTGCAAGCTGTTCAAGGTAAAACATTTTTAGGAACAATATATGCTGTGTTATATTAGAAGGATTTTTTTTTTTCAAACTGGTGTAGCGTATGTTGATTTTATTACACATGAGCAATCTTTATTTTTATCCATTTTAGTAATAGTAGGTAATGTTTTATTTTGCTTCCGTTCCAGTTTAAATGGAAACAAATACAGATGAAATTTTATAAGACGATGGTCCCTTGAAAGTTCTTCCATCGAGATTTGATATTATTTTCAGTCTCTTGTCAACTAAAAGGTGAAGATGGCAATCCGTGGCCCGCCGAGTATTTACTCGTTTTTCGCCAAGCCGTTCCTAGAAACTTACTAAAACAATTTAAGAAATAAATTGTTAACGATTCGATATTAAGGGAACAGTTACAGGGACCGTGTGCAGGAGTTTCTAAAGTTCAGGTTTCTTCCCAAATGAGGGTTCAAGCCCCGCCTTGATGATTCCCAGCTTTCGGTAGCAAAATTTTTTTTTTTTCTACACGTGTGACTAGTGCCCTCAACATCGGGATAAAGAGTTTGGTAAGACTGGATGATCAGGAAAAGTAAGTGGTCTAAGAGATGTTTGGAGTAATCTAAGTTTTATTTCTTCATTTAATAAACGTTGCACTGTCAGTGATGGTAAGATTTTACAATGAACAAGAAGTGTAATTAGATGTCAAAGGATGAGTAGTAATCAGTTTGTCGAGAGCAACTCACGACGTGATGAAAGACAGGTGAGATGATGCTGTGAATGATTGACACTAACATTAGTGCTCCATTCTCAAACAAGAATTAGGAAAATATATGGTTGGGACCAACTTGACCTCACTGAGAAAGAAATTTTAGATCCATGCGGACCTAAATGTACGAGATCGCTAGTGCACATGACACTAACTTTAATGCTCCTATGGGAACGAAGAAGGAAGACAAAAACTGTGGGGGTGGGCAACTTGACGTCAAGTTGGCCCTACCATATACTTTCGTAAAACTCTCGCGGGTTAAACCGTGTGGGTTCGTTAGTGCTAACGAACCAACGTTAGTGACCTTATAGGAACAGAGAAAGAGGGAAAAATGTGGGGGCGGCCAGCTTGACGCCAAATGGGCTCCCCCATAAGCTCTAGAGCTTTCGCCCCTTAAACCATGTTCGTTAGTGTTAGCTACCCGACGTTAGTGCACATCACACTAGCATTAGTAGTCCATTTTTAAGCGAGAATTAGGGGGGGGGGAAATGTGAGTGGGATGAACTTGAAGTCAATTTGGCCTCACCCAGAAATAAATTTAAGATCCTATCCGGACCTAAACATATGAAATCGTTAGTGTATCATTAGTGCATGTTAGTGTTCCATTCTCAAGCAGGATATAGAAAATAAATTTTGGCTGTGACCCACAAAGATATTGGAGATCCATTCATTATTTCATCTCCTTTTCTATTGAGACTAATGCCTCCCCGCAATGAAAAAACGAATGTTTTAGGATGTATTTGCATTAACAATGGTGCCTGGGGTCATTGAAAAGGGGGTGGAACCTAGTTCGTAACGGTAGATTTTTGGATGGTCTAGCTCGTTGAGGCTGGGAGGTGCGCCATTAGGGAGCTACCCGGACCTTTGATTTTGCCAACAATTAGGGGGAGTGGTTGTCCCAAGTATCCAAACAGTCGGGAGTGCAAATGATTTCGACGCCAAGCCATTTATGACTTCGCGTCGATTTCTTGCTTGCTGACGGGTGATTTGGGTAGGACCTGGCAGCCTCGTTGGCTCCTCAGAACGAAGACTGAGAAGTGTGAACATTTACGGCTTTCTTTCACCATGGCTCCATAACATACTAACAACAAGTTTCCTTCGCGGACAAACAAGCTGAAAAATTAGAATAAGAGACAGAATGAAGAGAAAGTTACCTGTGGATAAAAATAAGAAGGTGCACACAGTTAGTGGATCAACCAGGGACAACATAGAGAATAAAGCAGTAGAGAAACAGATAAGTATCGTATCGAATATTACACGATATCTTGTAATTAAAGAAAAGAACGAAACCGGAAGTTCAGGTTATGGTTTGAAGGGTTATCCCCTTTCCTCATACAAAAACAACTTAATTACGTTGCAGGCGAGCTAAACTCTTAGAAAGCTTCGCAATGGAGTTTTATTAGTGGAAACATCTACCGATAAACAGACAAATAATCTCCTGAAGATGACATCAATTGGACCAGTTGAAGTTAAAGTTTAGCCACACCGCCAACTGAATTTTACACATGGCACAGTGGCGTAACTTCTGGGTGGACAAAGGCCCCGAACCCCGTCCAGATGGGGAGGGGCCCCCAGGTAGGCAGGTACTCTTATTAAAATTAACGACTGGATCGCTTCTAACCTACACCTACCTACTAAGTTTCACAGTGAGGCCAAATTTGTACAGACCATTTTTCAGTAGGCTGTCATTCAACCATGGGTTCATATGGTCATTCAACCATATGTTATAAGTAAAAATTGCCAAGTAGTTACAGCGCCACTTTTCTGCTATCTCCTACATTATATATGTTGTTCTTGGATTTTCTATACTGTGTTCATATTCACGAGTGTTTGAACTGAGTTTATCCTATACTGTGGAGTGAATTAGACTACGGTCGGCGGGAGTGTATTCATAGAAGGCGGCAAAGTTGTAATTTCTTTATGTTGTTTCAATATAATTTTCATATTAAAGACTGATGACATACTGAGGTAAGAAACATAATTAAGGGGAATTAGTATTAAACTGTTAAAGTAAGTGTATACTATAGCGGGGTATTTGCTTTACATATATTTGTCAGGAAATCCATTCATGAGTCAGGAGGGAACTGACTCTCCAGAATTGAGTTGTCTTATTGATATGTTGAAGAAATCGACATATTTATGAGAGAATTCATTTCCTGGAGAGTCAGTCTCTTCGAAACTTGTCCTCTGGGTGGTGAACCGTGAGGCGGGCCATTTCTCTAGAACCCTGCCCACATGTAATGTTCAAGGCACAGGCAGGTGATTAGAACGATTCATATAGTTCATAACGGGGTCGAATATGTCACACAGGATGCGAAATCGTCCCAACCTAGGCGGGGGAAAATGGCAAGTTTTTACTTTGACTAGAACACTGACTGAGTGAAACCGTGAGTTGCACCTATGCAAATGTACTTATTGTTCCATTTTTATGTATTAGGTGCAAGGACCATTTATGCTATAAAATGCATCTAAAAGCATAAATTGCCCTTGTACTTAATATTTTAAAAAAGAAACAACAAGTACTGTACATTACGGTTCCAGTCACTGTTCTAGTCAAAGTAAAAACTTGCCGGGGGAAATATTCCGGCTTTACTTTAGCACACGGCTCTACCATATTTTACTCGATTTCGCTCATTTTTTCAACAACTTTTATTGTAGTTGGCCTAATTGCAACACGATGTCCCTTCCCGGTAAATTTTCATTTTTTTTCACTATTAATAGTTCTCCCCTCCATAGAAATATATGGTTAGGCTAGATTAGTTTCAATTTATCTGAGAGGTGCCGTATTTGTTCAGCCCCTTTCTTAAGTATTACTACGACCCAATAATATTTGTAATATTTGCGCGTAGAGAAGCAACTCTCGTTGAGGTTGATCTATTTACAACATCAACAATACTTAAGCACGGAAGCTGCGTTAAAAAATACATCATTATTGAGATCACCTTTGTACTCAGTATTGTAGCTCTAACAGACACCGTACTGTACTTCGTATTCAAAGCTTTGAACAATAAGCACTGTCCAGAGATGAGATGAAGAAGAGTCTTCTGTTCAAGGACTGGTAAAATGGCTATATAGGCCTGTAGTTGGTAATTTCTTGTTTGTCGTTTGTTTTAGGTATAGAACAAAATAAAGCAGATTTCCATTCTTTAGGAAAATACACGTTTTTAGTTCCAAGTTGAACGCAATCAATAGGGGATATTTAAATGTATGAATATATCCTTTGACTATATATGGGAGTGTGTATTCCATCAGATTCAACTGTCGTTTTGGATTTCAGATTCTTGATAGCGTTTTCTATTTCATTCAAATGTATTTTTTCAACAGACAGTATTCCAATTTCTTCGTAATCTCTAGAATTACTATCAAAATTGTTGAATGATTGGGAAGAGGATACAAATACTGATTGCAAATACTATACAAACGTATTAGCTATTTCTTTATTGTCACACAAATTCCAACCTTCAAGTTATAGTATATTTGGGGGAATATATTTTGTTTTATTTGTAATAAATGTGCACAGTTGATCTGTATCATTATTGATGTAATTTTAAAAATTGATATAAAGGTCTTATAGGCTATTTTCCTCTTTCCTGACTTCCCTACGCAATCGAACAAGGCCTGCGCCAAAGGTGCTAAAAGGACAGTAAAAAAAAATCGAACAAATTCCTGATAGTAGAGTTTGGAATTTTCAATTCTGTATGTAGACTTTTTATGTTAAATCGTTTTAACCTTGAGTTTCCTGATAATGTCTTTAGTGAACCACCACGGATATTGTAGGACTTTTTTTTTAAGTTTGTGCGCCCTTAATTTAGTAAATACCTGGTATTGTCGTGATTAATATGTTTATGATTTTTAGAAAATAGAAAAACTGTCGCTTTGTCCTTGTTCCTCTCTGGAAATCACAACATGGGCGCCCTTGTGTACGTGTAACGTGTGCACGGTGCACCGAAATTATCACATTTTTAGGGTTCCATACAATGCCCAAACATAAGAGCGGGGTGAAGAAAATCAAAGGGTGGTAGTGCTACTGTTTAACTTCCATCGCGTGTTAGTTCAAGACTGCTTGCTACACGATTATTGATACCTTAATGTTACATTTCTTTTATCTACTGATCTCCCAACAATACATGCACTCACTTTGAAGATCGAGTACAAAGGCGCATAGGAGACGCTTGTCTACGCGGCAGAATCAATTGAGTAGGACGTATATGTCGTGAAATGCATCTTGTAATATTTATGCTACATTTTTAAATAGTGTACTCTTTTCTGTATGGACATAGCTATTCAAGTATTTGCATAAGGTTCTTTTGTTTCCTCCAGCCTTTTAAATTTTTCTTCTGAGATGAAGCGAACATATTTGTCTGGAGCCCAAAAGCGAAAGCAGATGGAAGAAAGATACAGAAGTCTGTCGCCAAAACACCGAAATTGACGACGTTTTTCTCTCCACTTACACAAGCTACAGGTAGCTCGGAAGCTGAGCGTGATCAAGGCCAAGAAGGCGTAGTCAGCAATGATGAACAATGTGCTAATGTCCCAGGACTTGAAGATTTTGCTCATCAAATTGAAGTTGAAATGGGCGAGTGTAGTTAACATAATGGAGCTGAAGAAAGTGTGGTTGCATCGAAACAGCAGGGAAGTCGTGCTGCCAGCAGCAAAAGTGATGAAGATACAAGCATGGGTGTTGGAGACGCTAGTGAATCCCAGTGTTTTTTGTTTGATATTCATCGAAAATATCCAACTGATAGAGGACACTATCCAGCTACGATTACAAGCAACAAACTAAAACACCTCATAATTGAACATGGTCCGTGCCAACCCACTGGTCCATTTAAAGTAAAGAAACAGAATAGGCCTGTTTTCTCAACAAAACATTATTCCCGCGTAACAGCAGGTGGACTACAAATTCACAGGAAGTGGTTGTGCTATTCTCATCGACTGAAAGCTCCATACTACGAGGTATGTTGGCTTTTTGGTGATCGGTCATCACCTGACATGCGTTGGGAGTGGATTAACGGAGTAAGAGGTTACAGCAAACATCTATCTCTAAAGATTTCTCGGCATGAGACATCTGTCTTTCATCGACAATCTTCGGAAATGTTTGACTCGTGGAAGAAAGGAAACATCATCGACAAGCAACAGGAACTGCAATTCCGTAAAGAGACCAACTTGTGGAGGAAAGTATTACAGAGGATCGTTGCGATCATTCTCACTCTTGCTCTGCTTGGGTTGCCATTTCGTGGCCATGAAGAAAGTGTTAGTGTAGGATTTTGTGAAGGTGGAAATTTTCTTAGCATTGTGTATCTTGTAGCTCAGTTTGATTCAGTGTTACAAGAATTATTAAATCGTTCTGCGCATCAAGTTAAGTATCTTAGTGCCAAGGTTCAAAATGAAGTTATTACGTTGATAGGCGATGCTACCCGGTCTCATATCCTGGAAGCCATCAGAAGTGCTCCACATTTTTCTGTGCTTTTAGACACAACCAGTGATATTACAGGGCGCGATCAATTAAGTATTGTAATTAGGTGGATTAAGGTAGATTTTGAAAGACAAATTTGGAATATTAATGAAAGCTTTCTTGGATTCATTAATATTGAGACAGCAAATGCTGAAAACTTGTTTAATGTTCTATGTACTACTGTAAAAAAGTGGAAATGTACAGGGAAGGGTTATGATGGAGCATTTGTTATGAGTGGGGCATACACTGGTGTACAGAAGCGATTAAAAGATTTTGTTACCTCTGCTCCTGTACCTTACGTACATTGTGCGTCTCATAATCTTAACCTCGTGATTAGTGATGCTGTTAACACAGTAGTAGAAGCTACAGTCTTTTTTGATGTTGTGGAGGAATTTATAATTTCTTCACGAGTAGTTTGCCCTGTTGGGCAGAAATAGCTTTCGGTTCTTAAATAGATTTCAGAATCTTACATTAAAAAGATTGTGCCCAATCCGGTGGGGTTCACGTATTGAGGTTATTAGGGCTTTGAAAAGTCGTTATAAAGATGTTTTACAAGTTCTGAGCAAAATAATGCTTACTTCTAAGAAATCTAAGGAGCGAAGCGATGCCAAATCTCTGCGCTTGAAATTAGAAAGTTTTGAATTCATATTTCTGTTGGTGGATTGGGAGGAAATTCTTTCTCGCTTAAATAAGGTTTCCAAAGAACTACAGTTCATTTCAGTAGATTTAAGTGTAGGAGTGTATTTGTTAAGTATGGCTAAAAACAGCCTTCTGCGACTTCGAAACAGCTGGAACGACAGTGTATTACCTACAGCAAAAGCTCTTTCTGACAGCTGGGGAGTGTCCCACACATTTCAAGAATGAATGCCCAAAGCTCTAGTTCAGAAAAATTGTTCATTGTATTTAATGAAATTATTTTATTGTTATATTATTGAAACGTATTTTGTAAATAAACACACTACCAGAGTTAAATAATTATTATCTCGTTATTATTATTAATGGCTAGAAGACATAGGAGAGTGATTTGTCATATTGAGATGGTAAAAAGGGGAAAAGGATGAAAGTGGTGAGGGTGGAGGGGCGGGGGCGCTGGAAATCATGGGCCTAGATGTATAAGTCCGGACCTGTTTTTGTATCTACATTTTTCTCCTAAAAATATAGCATAATATTACAAAACAAATCACCTACAGTGTTTGGAGGAAGGATGCAAGTTGCTCGCTTCAGTTAAGTTCTTCCAAACACCCAACGCGTGTGATCGAATAGTTATAGTCGCTGACTTAGAAAAACGCTGGAGAAGAGATTCGCTCACACCAGCAGGAAAATGCCTGGATGGGATCTTCGATAAAAGCTTTTCTCACTCCTCCAAGAAAATAGCAACGTGAAAGACATTACGGCCTGTAACCCGGCCTGAACCAGGAAGCACTAACGACAGTGTTTCATATTAATTTTACGATTTTGTGAATGAAGTTTAACGTGAACTTGGTCCTTACCATTTGTTTAGCACTAGAACCTTCTCTAACGAAGTACTAATGTAAGAAAGTTGTGCACTAAGGACCAATAACGGTGCACTAACCATTGACACTAAATTAATCGTAAGTGCTTGAAGCGGCGGGGCTACTACGACCTTGATTCTCCAATGGTTTTTATCTTCTAGCATCTACCCTAATGAAGCACTAACGAAAAGATTTTTTTCTTGTAAACACTAACGATGCACTAATGATTGGCACGAAGTATATCGTTAGTATATCATGTTAAAGTATAAATTCGTGAATTAACTTGAACGTGAACCTGGCTCCAACATGATTTTGACTCTAGCAACGACTCTTATTAAGGCAAAAAGAGTTGTTGCCTCCATTGTTGGCAAAAAGACAAATTTCGAACATCAGTGGAAAGGGTAATTCTGAACGTAGAACTACCAAATTTTCAGCAATTAAGAAATCCACCAATACCTGGGGAAAGGTACGGGCGAAATTTTCATACTCCCAAAAATGCATTGTTGAGAACCCTCTATTGTTAGCCAAAGATACATCATTAAGACATCAGTGGAAAGCGTAATTTTGAATGCAGAACAACGATCGTTTTAACTTACTAACACTCTGCTAATAACTAAGGAAAGTACAGACGAAATGTTCATTCTGAAATATATTTTGTTAAGAGAGTTCCATTGTTGTAAAAAGATATTGAATTTAAACATCAATGGAAAGCGTAATTTTTAGTGGATAATTACGAAATTTCGCATGGAGGAACACTCCCTCAATACCTAGGGAAAAGGTACTGGCAAAATTTTCATATTCTTAAATATGCATTGTTGAAAGGCTTCCATTCTTGCTTAAATATACAGAATTAAAACACCAGTGGAACACATAATTTTAAACGCAGAATTACTCATTTTCGAACATACAGACACTCCATCAGTGGCCAGGGAAAGATATAGACTATATTGTATCCTCAAATAGCCTATGCATTGTTGATATTCCTTCATTGTTGGCAAACTACAGATTAAAACATCAATGCAAAGCGCAATTTTGAACGTAGAGCTATGAAACTTCAAACATACAAACACTCCAGAAATAGCAATTGAAAGGTACAGACTACAGACCAAATTTTAATCTCAAATAGGCATCGTTGAGAGGCCTCCATTGTTGGTAAAAGATCGGAAATAAAATGCCACTGGAAAGCGTCAGAGGAAAAATAAATTAAAGAGGAATAAAATATCAGAGGAAAAGATACAGGATTAAAACCTGAATGGAAAGCATAATTTATGACGTTTAACTACGAAATTTCGAATAAATGAACAATTCATCAATGCCTAGGTAAGGTAGAGACGAAATGTTTATATTGGCACATACGCATTGTTGCTAGTCAAATATTTTTGGCAAAAGATACAGAATTTAAACATGAAAAGAGAAAGTAATTTTCAACAGAGAGCTGAAAGACTTCGAATATACAAACATCCTATGAATGACTAGGGAAAGGTACAGACAAGATTTTCATGTTCTTAAATATACATTGTTGAGACTTATGAAATATGTATTCATAGTTCTCCATTGTAGGCAAAAGGTAAAGAATTAAAACATCAATGGAGAGTGTAATTTTGAACGGAGGACTATGAATTTTCTCATGAAAGAACACTGTATCAATACCTAGAAAAAGGTACAGACAGACTTTTTATGCTCTCAAATATGCATTGCTGACAGACTTAATTTTTTTCCATAATATGCATCATTCAAACATTAACAAAAAGCATAATTTTCGACTTAGAATTAGGTTCTAATAACTGAATACTCCTAATTTCTCGGCAAACGGCTACAGCCTCTGGGCTATTATTACTTACTGTTACGAAGTTGATATAATTTATTATTATCATTATTATAAATGTAAGAAATTACTGGTTGAATTACAATAGACTTCGAATCAGCGCTAACAGATACAGGATAATACAAGTCACCACAGATGAATGTACAGATATAATTTAAAATAAATTTCTGGCTGCTATTTTCCCAGGAAGATTAGTCGCCGAGAGACGTCATCGCTCAGATTTTCTGTTCTAGATACCATTCCAGCATTCGGTAGTAAAACAACACCCCGCCGTTAATGACAATTCATCACGGCTTCCGTGCTGTATTTGGGACTCAGGGTGAAAAAAATAAACGTACACAAGAATAAGGCAGTGTTGATCTGTGGTCTAGTCAGCGGCTAGCCTATGACCGGCAGGTCCCTGTGTAAGGTGAACTGAATGTGGTTTGCCATTGCTTTCAGTCGGATCCATAGTTTGAAGTGGACTCAGAAACACTTGTCTCTCAAAGGGTATCGAACCCGAAACCCGTTAGTTACAAGGCAGCAAAGATTATCACTCACCTACTAGGAACACCATACCTACGTAAGAGTTAGTTGTTCTGCCTATAAAAAACTAACTCTATGGCTTACGGAACTTGCAAGTTCCTAGCCGCAGTAACAATCGTTCGCCATTGGCTTCGGTCCTGGGCAAGAAGCTAGTTTTTATCGTTAACTTCTACCTCCCGAAGATCATTTATAATATTGTAATCCCAACAATTTATGGGTCCTCCGAACGGCCTCTTTCCCTCCGGCTTACCAACGACGATGAAATATAATCTTCTATTTCCCCCCATGTTAACTAAATGGCCTTATACTATCAGGCGAATCATACAGTCTGTGGTTTTTCATTATGTAGTCTCCTCCATTCTCCGGTCGTCCCGTCCCGTTTTCGGCGTATATATATATTATTTTCGAACCCACGCAATTTATGTTCAACTGCTAGGGTCGTACTCCAACTTTCGCAACCGTAGCTCAAATACATCGCAACTACAACTTTACACTGCAAGTCTGCAACTAAATATACTCCAACTTTCGCAACTGCAACCTGCAGAATAACCTTTCTGTACAGAGCGTTTCCACGCGTCACACACTGACATTCAAAATACACTTTTTGACTTTAATTGCCTTTTAACATCTCGGACAAAGAAAAGTGACTTTAGCACGTTAATAAAATATTATTAGCATTAAATCACATAATTGAAGACCTGAATTACAAAACATCCCAAACCCACTTTTTTCGTATTTGCATTGTTTCTGTGCGTCGGTATCTATGTTCCAAGGGGTATCCACTTGCATAAATATTACATCCTAATCCCAAGTCAGAAACTTTTTCTTAATACAAAATAATTTCAGCTGAATAGAATAACATACCAAGACCTTGGACTGTTTTTTGTTCCTCCTGAAAAAAAAAGCTCCGGTGGACTTTGGATGTTTTGCGATTCAGGTCTTCAATTCCGCGAGATACCAAAGCTTGACCGGGAGAGTGAGTTTGATTCCGGGAGACTTCCGGCCATTCCGGGAGGAATTGTAAACCTACCTCCGTTTCGAACAGTGTCCTGAGTGGTCCGCGAGAATGTTTTCTGGTATCCTTGATGCCCTATCCCCTGTGGTTTGTCACCAAAGGAGCTACGAGGTAATTTCACTGACAACTCAGGACATCTCATCGGTGCAACCGGCTGAACCTAATGACTAGGTCGGTGATTTTGCACTAAGGGGAATAGCGGGAAGGAGGTCATCGCCTTGGAATAAAACCCACTACAAGAAACCTCCAAAATGTGAGATTTTTCCCTCGGTGTAATGTAGGTCTAGGGCGGTGAGGACTTATTCCACAATTGCAACCTATAGACCTACCAAAAGGTAAAATGATCTTTCTAAACGACAGAAGCGTTTATTGGCTTGTGTTAGCGAATGGTCCATAGAAAAAGGCATCCTTCTAGGCCCGCCAAAATCCCGTAAGATGCGTGTGAAAGTTACAAAAATCAAGAGAACTAACCAAGTTTTGAATCTGACTCACTAAAAGCTTTCGATGTCATTGTCGAATTTCATTATCTTGATTTTCAACCTCTTTATTCGTGCATGTGGGATTTTATTTTATTTTTTCCTGAAAAAGTGCTGATATCTGTTCTATTAAGAACCTAAAGAAAAAAGGAAGGAACTGCAATTAGTTCATTTTGAATTTATTTATGGCTTTTCTGTATCTATCGCTCAGGCCAAAATAGGGTAGGGGAAAAGGATGCGGGAAAGAGTCAGCAAGGGCCTAAGCTGAAGTGTTATCGTGGCATTTGCTTGGTGTGACAGGAAAAGCCTGTCGGGATGGTCGGTCGCTTGTGTCAAACCCAGGACCTCTCGAGTTCTCCATTACGACCTATACTTGTTCAAGTTCAGCTATGGCTAACTTTTGTCTTTAATGTATTTTCACAATTGTATCCAAAAAGGTTCTGCCGAAAGTAGCAGGTTCTTCTAGGCAAGTTATAAGCCCTCTCCGTTAATCTTGATATTGTCCTGTCTTTCTTTCTTTGCATACGATTTCTATTCCTAAGCACTGTCAAGAAATTGTATCCGTTTTCTTCCGCTTTTCCTTCAACCATAACTTGTATAATTTAGTACAGTGTTACTCAATCGGCTGACCGCGGCCTTATCCCTGATGACTCTCCTACTGAGCCTCGGCGATCCTACTGTTTAAGCGAATATGGCTTTATCAAACAGTTATTGAACATATTATTTCATCAACTGGGCCTTTGACCTGTTGAACAAAATTTTCTCTGACCGCGACGTCCAAACCATGGTTGAAAAACACTGGATCATTCCACAGAATTTCGACAAGTGGTGGTCGCTCGACTATTTTTGATTTCCTTCATATTTGGTACATTGAATGCCATATACAACCGAAGTTGAAAACAGTTTTTGAAAAAAAAAAAAATACACATAGTTCAGAATATACAGGGCGTTCAAAAATTAGATTCTGCAAAAACAGCGAATTATAAAGTTACACATATTTCACAAACCAGTTGAGATATTTGGATAATTCAAAACCATTTAAAATATAGACACCTCATAGAATATTCAAAGCTATGTCTTTAAGTTCTAGCCTCAAAACGGCTATCGCACAGTGTGGTTTAAAAAGTTGTAAAATATAGGTGAAATTCTCACTTTTATATATATCTTTCCTGATTGAATGGAAAGAAATAACAAACCGTTTACTTTATTATTATCTACTGTTGTCACTGTCGTGGAAAAAAAAAAAGCATCAACTTCCTGTATCATTTCCTTTTCTACGTATCGAGACATCAATTTCATAAAACTTCACATTTGTCAAAATTTGAGGGGTTGTAAGTCAAAAGGGGGAGGGAGTACATGAACAAAATTTCGCATAGGAGTTCCTTTGTTTATATTCGAAATCCCTGAAAGTTTCATTTTGTTATTCAAACCCTTCTATGAAATACAACTTCTTAAATTTGCTTAAAAAGCTATAGTCGTGTCAATACAAATTATCATTGAAAAATGAGGCTATTGTTAATAATGTTGTATTCTATCGAAGTAATCATTTAAATCACGTGCCTTAAGCACAAATAGATTATTTTACGTTCTTTGTTGGTGCACAGGCCTATTTTAGCTTTCTTCTAGCTGCTGCTTAAAGCAAAACTGTGCTCAAAAGGCACTTATCTCCGATTTGATGGTACGAATTCTTCCTGGCTTTTTTTTTTTTTGTACATGTTATGTACGCAGCCATGCGAAGAGAGGTTATTCTTTTCGTTAGGCCTCATAGAATCCATTGGCCTACATTTTACTTGGATCTCGTGGTTAAAATCGCGGCACTCGAGTGGCTGTTTTATTTCTGCCGCTCCGTCTCCGTCAAAAATCTCGGCCAGGCCGCTCTCGTCCTGCCACTGAGCTGGCTTCAGATCTGCAGGGCTGGGGAGAGCCCACGTACTTGGAAACACTTCCGGTACGGCACAGAACTTTTGAGTAAACAGTACTTTTGCGTATGCCAACCGCTAACCGGGGAGCTGCGCCCCCCCCCCCTTTCGCGGCTAACGCCGTCCAGCTCCCTTCGGACAAACCCTCTCCCCTCCTTGAACACCTGGTGGATTTATATACATCCTAGTTTTTAGTGACATCTTTCAAAATTATAAATCACAACTTTTATTAAATTTCCTTTTGTGTGTTTACATAAAAAACGAAAAAACTTTTTCTTTTTAAGAAAAATATGTAAAACTTCACGCCAGGGTTTGAACACGGGACCTTTGAATCAGTTACCCGGCGCACAGTGGTGCCAAGTGCCAAAAACGTGGCGAAAAGTCGAAAACATGATTTATTTTTCAGAAACTTCACTACGATAGTGTTTTTGATGTCGCTGAATTCAAATTTGACATTATTTTTTCAAAAAACAAAATGACGGATCCAATATGGCGGATATGAAATTGAAAAATGTGTTCAATAAATGCAAATCGGTTTTCTTTGGAAAACGTACATATAATAATGGTTATGGGATCGCTGAATTCAAATTTGACATTTTTTCAAAAAACAAAATGGCGGATCCAATATGGCGGATATGAAATTGAAAAATGTGTTCAATAAATGCAAATCGGTTTTGTTTGAAAACTTACATACAATAATGGGTTTGGGATCGCTGAATTCAAATTTGACATTATTTTTTCAAAAAACAAAATGGCGGATCCAATATGGAGGACTTAAATGTAGAAAATATTAATATATCAATGGAAATCGGCATCTATAATATTGTTGAAGTCACAGATTCTTTATTTAATGTTATTTGTTGGAAAATTATGAGGCAGATGTAAGAAATGACAGCTGTAATATAAAGTATTTATTATTAAGGTACCTCATTTTGAATTACTTTTGCACATAAAAAATTGTATTGAAATTAAAGTTTATTTTTTATCTTAAACATAAACATATACATATGCTTCAATATTCATCATCAGAAGAATGATATGATTCATCCGAGCTACTACTTAGGTCAGCTAAGGATCTGAAATCACTGTGGCATTCCTCATTAGGCGCTTTATTTATTTTTATTTATTTATTCACATATATGTTTATTAATAAAGAAATTTTGTTAATAAACATGCTCAACAATTATTTTTATTACTAACAGTAAAAGCAAAATCAACAAAACTAACAATACAAACAATTATTTGAAGAAGTAAAACCAGGGAAATGTTTAATGGCTCCAAAAAGGAAATGTTATTGAATAAAAAATGAACAATACAAAACGGGCAGGAACGGGCTTCAGGCTTTGTAGTACTATGTTAAACAACGATTTTGGTCATAAGAATACGTTATTTGATCGTGGGACATCGTGGGACTTTCGACTTTTGCATCACGACATTTGAAAATCGACAATTTACAAGCGTATTTTAATTGTTTAAGTTATACAATAACAATTAATATACTTACTTTCAACAGTTTTTTCCATTTGAATGTATGCCAAACTAGTAAACAGTAAAAAATACTCTGCGCGGTCGAATATAAAATACCGATAGCGTTTCAATGTGGCGATATGCGACTCGCCATTCACGAGAGGTTACAGCAGCTTAAAGTAGTCAGCTGCTTATACTGACCGTTGTAAACGCTCATTTTGAAGGCGGCAGGTACCAACCTAACTATTGAGGGACTTAAACTTCCCTACTTACAACTTTTTTGGGGGGACTTTTCGCCACGTTTTCGGTATTTGGCACCATAGTGCGGCGCCTTGACCACAAAACCAAACTGCAGCTGCCGGATTGAATGCTTCTCGCTGTTACTGTTCAAGATACGCGAGAGTGGGCTATTCGTACCGGAAGTGTTTCCAATATGGCTGCCAAGCCGTGCAGGTTGATCGAAAAAAAAGTCTTGCTACTTTTATATGACAGCGCGCGCACTGGCATTTTAAAATCACCGTTTAAAAAAAAATGAAACTTGCTTTATTTCTGAGGTAGTGGAATTATCGTTCGCAGAAATACAACACAAGTGTTTAAACCTCTCCGTATGCACTAGCAACTGAATATTGTTCAATTCGATGGCTGCGTCTTGTACCCTCAGAAAGAAATGATTACAAACAATTAATTACTCGGTAAAAAGTCATTTATTCATTAAGTACTGTGTTTGCAACAAAACTACACGTATGTAAGCGTTCATGTTGAATTGTTTATATTTGAAGTAAACAAGACCAGAAAGCAAATCGGCAAAATACAGGAACTTGAAAGTGATATTTTGAATTAAGAAAATTATACTTAGTGTTCGGACATATAATTATAGAAATAATTATATAATTATTAAGTTCAAGAATTATTATTTTCGGTTACAACTTCAGATTTATGTTTTATCATTGTAAAAATCTCTATTTTTTTTTCGTGAAGTAAATATTTGTGTTAAGTCAGCAATGTTACAGCCAATCTCTGTTGTAGTGGTATACAGGGAGTCAAAAAGTATTATTTGGTAGGGTATGCTATGGGTAAAGATGTAAAGAACCAGCCCCCGTGGTCCAGCCGGTAACGGCGCGAACTTCGGATTTGTAATAAAAGCAAGCGGGTTCGAACTCCACGACCGAGCATCCTGACAGGTTTTGCAGAATTTCCCTTGCTTTTACCAGGCGAATGCTGAGGATGGTACCTTAAGTAAGATCCTGGCCGATTCCTTCTTCATCCTCTGCCTACCCTATCCCGGCCTGAGATACAGATGCCAAAATGTCATATATAAATTCGAATTGAAAGATGCAACGAATTTATAAAAATTTAACCTTTTAAAAATCAGTGGTTCGCAATTGGATGAACCCAATGACTTTTCTTTTTGCGTTTTCTCCTTGATCTTAAAATCAGAGCAACCGACCGTGGTAGCCGTGTGCTCTCAGGCCAGGCGTCTCCAAGGTTCTCGGTTTGAACCCCGTCTTGGACATATGGATAAGCATGTCTTTGAGTGAATTTTATTAATTTACGATATTGTCCTAACAATAGTAAAAACATGGAAAAAGTCCGATACCGCCTGAGAGAACAAAAAACACCCCAGGAGGTGTGCAAATAACTCTCCCCTCGCAAAGGGTTTCTGAAAGAATTTGTGATCTCACAAATGAAAATATTGATTGATTCAAGGCACGGGAACAAGACCAGTTGAAATAGAGTCAAGATAGGGTCGTCGCGACAAGATATGGTCAATTGGGTTAAGATTCCATCATCGACAAAACCAAGCGCAACTGTATTTTAAAATGTTGCTAGTTGAATATCATTTACATATTAATATTTATTTCTGAATCTTATTATGAAATAATTATTCTATATCTTCTGTTTAAACCAATATAGAACCTGAAGGTTTTAAAATACCCTACGTGCACTTCCTTTTTAGTGAATGTCGCCAAATCCGAGTTTTGCTTTAGTAATGTACATTGGGCGCCCTCTGTCCTCTCTTTATCATTTTATTGCTTTTGAAATCTCTGCTGGTTGCCCGCTAGTGTCTATAAAATGTTCCCGGTTGAAAGTCGTGATTATTTGGGGGAGAAATATTCTTTAAAAAGGTTTTCTTTTTTTTTAAAAAAAAAAAAAGGAAATGGGAAAGTGCTTGTGTGCAGTTGTGAGGCATTACATATGACCGACCCATTCCAGCAATAATAAGGGGTCAGATGATACGACTCTTCATCATCCTGAGGCCACGCAGGTAAAATGGAGCAAACGAGCTTTTGCTGTGGGCTGCTGCTTGCTTGTTCCGACACGGTGGCGGCGCTGCCATCGTCCTGTTAATAGCGTCCATAACCATAAAGTGTTACAGCGGATTGTTGATCGATAACATTTTCCTTTTTTTTTCTAATTTATATTTTCTTCTGAAAAGGGTTCTTTTTTGTATCTTGTAAAATGATAGGTCGTGAAATCTCTGTTAGTAGCATTGACTGTCAAGGTAAAGATCGCAATTATGAACTCCTAAAGTGGGGCTTTTACTTTTCATTCCACTCACAAGTATCGGTATATTGGCCATTGCTATTGATAAAAGTGTTTATTGTCAATTTCGAGTCACAAATAATAATAGGCATTAGTTGGTTTGGATCATAAGTTTGTCTTTTGGATGTGTCCTCCATTATGATTTAGTTATTCATCAACATTTTCATCAATTGTATCACCTATTTGTAGGCAGGGACGGACTGGCCATATTCCCGGTGGGCCCTTAGCGAAGAATAGCTTTATGCTTTGTGACTTTTTGAAAATTATTTCTAACTCTACAAATGATTTATTTATCTTCTTCTGAGCCTTCTCCGGACCAATTTATTAACATGAAGTTTTCCTACGCAATCACAGTAGTATCATGATCAGGACAGGCGTATGAGTGAAGAGTCGGAATCAGTATGAAGTTCTTCACCTCTTGAGGCAGCCTTCATTTTCCTCGCGTCGAAAAATCATTATTATTTTTTTTCTTACTGTTAGTATTATTTTTCAGTTATCATCCTATTCAACCAAACAATGGTCCTGTCAGCAGCAAGAAAAATATATTATTTGTAAGGATGGAACCAAAATAAAATCGTTGACTTATGAAGAAATAAACTAAAACGCGCATGATATTCCGTATAGTCGCAAATTGCACGGTCGTAAAACACACGGACTAAAACAGAGCCTCTGTCTTTTCTATGAGTATTGGAAGGTATTTGTAAAAAATAAATTACTATAAACTTTAATTTGTACTGCACAATTTGTAGAGTTCCTCAAGCTTTACAACAGAGTTCAATTAGTGCAGCTCAGGCTAGATAAACACATCATCTGTGCAGAGTGTGTTCACGACACTTGGTAGCTTAATTGTTAGAGCACCTGACAGATGATCGGGAGACCTAGATTCGAGTCCCGTTAGTCTATGATCCACAACCAATTTTTCTCTGTAATTTTTCAGCTTCAATCCACATACACACACACACACTATATGTGAAAAAGGAATTACCATATGTAGGGTTATGCATCGATAAACTTCGAGGAATTATAGTACACCAAAAGTAAGAGAAACAAGCCTGAGTCAACTGGATGCAAATTCGGCCCCCTGTCTGAGCTATAGGCAGGGTTTAAAAAATATTTATTTTTTTTTTTAAATAAAGAACAAACCATATGTTTAAAACGTATTTTTTGTGTTTTTTGTTTTAAACACGTTTTCTATAGACTACAATAAACGTACTGAAAACGTTTTAAACATTTTCTTAATATTAAAAAAATAGGGAGTTATGATAGGTACTCCATCTGCAGTAGCCTCTATAACGTTTCAATCTCGCTTCCGGTCTATTCATAAGCATTTACTAGAACTTGTAGGTTCTATTTTACCAAACTTGATGAAATTGCTATTTATTAAAATTCAAGCTATTTATTATATAAAAGGTAAAACGGTAAAGGTATACCTACTGTTATACATAAAAAAAACGCTCGTTTTCTTAAAACCCGTTTTTTTTTTATTTAAGTAAAACGTGAGCCTTCGTTTTCTCTAAATTTCGTTTTTTTAAGGTAGTAATTTCTAATACTACTAACGTCTCTTTAAGCAAGAATTACTTCTATGTATGTAATTAAGAAGAAATATAACATAAATTAAACCCTAGATAGATTACAAAATTTTTGGTATATATCAGATATTCCGGGTTGCCCAGTTCCCAGTGTTGCCAACTTAAAAAATCTTCCATACCATATCTGCCACAAATTTAGCTTAAATATCATTCAACACAATAGAAGAAACATTTGGGTGTCCCTGACCTCAAGCTCCCCAGTTGTCAATGTTGCCAGCCTATTTTACAATTTTAGTCATAGAAATACCTTTCAAATCTACGCGTGTGCATTGATTTACAAGAAATTTGACATACATGTTCATTAGGTACTTCATACAGGCACTCCAGGCACCGTTGTCAGGGTTGCCAAACGATTAAAAGATCTAGATTTCATCTTTGTTACCGTTGGACGTATCCCCATTGATTTACACAAAATTTGACGTGTGCATTATGTACTGAGACAATTCATGGTAGTTGTCAGTGTGCCAACTAGTTACAGACAATAAAATTTTTAATTGCTTCCATATCTTTGACCGTATTAGGACCAAACTTTGTATTTACGTACTGGGACGCGTCATAGAGGTATTTCAGGTTCCACAGTTGACAGTATTGCCAATTTATTTTAAAAATTAAATATTTACTACTTCCATTCAGTACGACCTATCCGCACCAAGCTTTGAGTATACATATTCGACACAATCGAATCATACTGTTCTTGTTCCCTATACACAAGCGCCCAGCTGTCAGCGTTGCCACCCTATTTTAAAATTGAAATTTTCAAATGGCCCCCATGGCATAAAATGCCTAAGCTTTAAAAAAAAGGGGGGTGAGCCGCGGGACGTGGCTACGTTATGATCTGCTTTGAAATAATACTTCTCAGAGTCCTAATGCAACAGGCTCATTAGGAGAAACCTATATGTAGTTGTTTGTTTCATTCATTATGGATTTATACAACTCTTTTTACATATGCATATAACGTAACCTATTTTTTGTTACACTGTCTCTAACTCTCTATCTGTTACACTGTTTTGTTACAATAACCGCTTATTTTTACAGTATGAGGTGAGACTTGAAGCCCGGGGCATGAGGGAGCAACGTAACCGAGTTTTTATAGTGAAATACAATGTGCTAGTACACTCAAACATTTATCTCTGCCCTTGAATAGAAGCAGGTTATTTCCCGGGATTTTGAGCTAAAGATAATTGATTTTTGCGGACGGTATTATGATCAAAAATAGATATCTTCGTGTAATAATAATGTAATTAGAAATTAACGTATTGTATATACGGGATGAGAGCAATTTAGGTAAGAATTCATAGTTTTCCAGTTTACAGTAAAGATGTCTTCGAAGTTGTATTATCTCTAGGAACTTAATTCTTCCTTTAATTCAAAATATTTCTTCACTTCTCTGGAGGTTTATTAGTACTTTATTACAAACTATACAAAATAACTTCAGTCCATAGGTCTTTAGTTGATTTCTTATGTTTGTGAGGGTGAAGATATAGGAAGTATAGCAATGTGGCAGTGAGTGCATAAATCCCATCATTTGCCTCGTATAAGGCTGCAGGAAAACAACGCAATAGTAAGTTGGGATGAATCTGTGAAAGCTTAATTCCAAACCTGATGATTACATTGATTATCTGCAGCGAAAAGGATCAAATACTTGCTGAAAAAAAAATTGAAAGAAAAAACATAAAAAAACAAAAAAAAACTTGAAAAACTTTTTTTAAAAAGTTATTTTACAACACTGTTTATACCGTTGCAATGCGCACGCACCGAGAAAGGTGCATGGGGAATGTGGAGGTAGCGATCCACATATTCCCAACCAACGGCACGAAGGGAGGTGGAGTGGTCAGTCCCACGCTCGGCTGCCTTTATCTCTCAAAGTGCCCTGGAATACCAAAGACACTGTGGAACTCAATTTGTTAGGAGGCTGAGTATATCTCAGAGCGCCAGTCATAGGAACACTGAAGGAAAATTCTCCAATGTCCTGGCCGGGATTTGAATTACACTTCTTCAAATGTTCTCTCATTCGGGCAACAAGACTTGCCCCTTTTTACACAGTCTACATTTGGCTTTTACGGTTTTATTATTTTCGGAAGGATTAACTTTACTAAAGTGTGTCCAGATTAAACACTTTTTTTCTTCCTGCGCAATCCACAGATAATAAGTCTGTAAACGAGCAGCAAAGAAGCAGAGTACCTAATAAATTCTACCACCCGACATAAACTCCAAGTACCGAATAAGAAATGATTATCTAATCTGCACGGTTACTCACTACTGTCCTTTTCCTCATAAACATCAAAAAAGGGATAGAGCAATGTAATCATAGAAGCAAATACATGCCCATGAAATGTTTCTTTTCCTGGCAGTTTCTCACAATAAATAAAAAAAGGAAGAATTGAAATATGAACATCTTGTTTCATGTTATTGGTAGCGAATTAATATATCCTCCTTCTAGCATTCAACCGATAAAGAACAAATAAAAAGGCATTTTATGTCTCTACCTGTAGACTTGCGGCGCCATAATACTGATTATTTTGGAAACTAGCTTCCACACGGGACAAATTGCATACGTTTTACTAGTAAAAGCACACCCCTTCGTACTCTTTAAAATAATATAATTCTTTCAAAGAAGAAAAATAAAATTAACATGTTTTAAACACAGCTTTAAAGAAAAACATCGTTTAAAACAATCGCCTCTGTTTAAAACACGTTTAAAACATCTGTTTAAAACATTATTTTAAACATTCCAACCCTGGCAATAGGCTACCGAAAGTGTCAGAAAATGAACCTCAAGGTTTCATATTTCTAGAACTACTAACAATGGAGATGATGCGGCATGCTATCATCTGCTCTTACCAGAAATGCATATCCCGAAATTATGGAATGGGTACGCAAGTGATTCCTCAAAGGAAGTAGACGTTCTTCCAGAAATTCTGTAGAATACAGGTAAATCAAAAGGAGCATGAATAAGACGACTTTGCCCTTTTGTAAAAATGATATACGTAATCACTGCCATTCAATACAATAGCGCAATGACATTCACTCTCATTGATAACAAATAAACAAAACGTTCATTCAATGTATGTAATTGTTACGCCTGATTGTTATGTAACCAATAATTTCTTTTAAAGATAATCGTTTGACATTGAATCTGTTTCAGATATCGACTTTGCGCAAGCAATGATACGTACAGGAAAATCGTCCAAATTCGTGCATATTTCGACCCACCTTTACGTCAAGGAATGTCTGGGAATTCCCTACTTCCTTCCCTTGCACATCCAGTGCGCAACTTTATAACATTCATTCATTTCAGGATTGTGCAGATTTTTAGTTTTTCACGGTACCATGCCGCATTAGCTCTACTCTTCGTGATGTTGGAAATATAAAGCTCTAAATTTCATTTTACCACGCTTTCGGCAGTCTGTAGCTCCGAAACGCTGTCCAATTCCATCCGATTGAACAAGACCTATTTTTTTGTGTGTAGTATCATCCCTCAAAATTTGTCAGTGCATTACCATGTAACCCTGTATATTCTTTCTCTGTTCTGTCAAAGCCATAGTAAGTATTATTTATGGAAACTAACGCCTATGAAACACCTAAAAGATCGTTGAAATTTTAATAGAAAAAGGAACGAAAATTATCTGGAGGAGATTTTATTGTTAATATATGTTATTTTATTGAGAAAGGTGGGAATTCAATTAGCAGGACGTCATCTTGATCATAATTTTTTATATATAAAAGGTAAATAAATAACACACCTATACGACCTACCACCAGACCTTATGGACTTGTGATGAAAAAAGGTGTAGAGGGCTTGCCGAACATGTAATAAATGTTGTCGATGTTAATTTAAATTGTGAGAAAAAGGTATGAACCAGAAAAGGAGAAGAAGGAAGATTTTTTTTTCTTTGATGCCTTTAAAAAAAAGTGATTGTGGGACTTACATTGTATGGGGGCAAGGGCCACCCTCTACTGACCTGAACCAACGATGAAACTGATGATGAATTCAAACAAACCCACCTGGTTTTTACGAGTTTTTGTGTCTGAGACCGCCCATTGTTGAAGATTCTCTGAGAGAAAGAAAAAAAATGTTGTGGCGGCAGACAAGTTTTGTGTTGTTTCGAGGCGGGATTTTTCACAGACTCTCAAACGGAGGTCCATGAAGAAAATGATAATTGAACTGACTGACGGGAGGAATGCTTTTCATGAAGTTAATTTCTTTTTGATCCAAATATTTAGACAATGCAGTTTTATATTTTGCAGTCACCTAATGTGACTGCCTGTACTACCTCTAGTGTGACTACCTCTAATGTGACTGCCTGTACTACCTCTTAAACTTGCCAGTAAAGTGCGCTCAACCATCAAATCACTTTGACAAGACAGTGATGACTGATGAGTGATGGCCAACACCGAATTGTGGGATACGATAATTTTGCAACTCCTTTTTGTTATTTTGGTGTTTGGATACATTTTCTCAAGCTAAATGTTTCCTAACTTAAATCCTAAAGTGTTCTTCAACCAGTCAAGTCCAGGCTAGTACTTATTTTAGGATAAAGAAGTTCATATTGAAAAACAGGTTTAAAATATGCTTTTAAAATATAGAGAGATATGAAAGTAACAATGGAATATTGTATTGTCACCCGACGTCGCTGTTTAGTGTTACCGACGAGACGAGATTTAGACTGTCTTGTCTCGAAAATACCTTGTCCAGAAAGTATTTCGTCTCGAAAAAGATGTATACTTTGCGTTACGAGAGCTATGTCTCATCTCGTTTTCTATATCTACTTTCTCTGTCTCGTCTCGTCTCGTGGTAACACTATCGCCGTGAAAAATTTCATCATCTATGACGTTGGGAAATGAGTTAAATTAACGTTCCAAGATTTGAGAACATCACGAACCATTGTGAACTAAAGAAAAAAATGGAGAAGAAACCAAATGAACGAGATTAGTTAATTCCATTTCCATTAAAACAAATATAGGAAATGTAAATTTTGTATCAAACATCGGGCCATGAAAGTGTTTTTTTTAATGTACAGAAGTTTACTTTTGTTTTCAAAATCCAGAGCGCAGCACATTCCTTTTGCTCTCCCCTGTGAGTGCCTATGATCATTGATCATGTCAGCTTTCGTAATTTTTGCGTGGACGAGGGGCATTATCATAAAGTTCTGGATGTCTGGTAACCCTAGGATGTTTTCATCAGATGTGTGAGAATGAGCACACTTAAGTCGTAAGATAAATCCACGATAAGCATATCGTGGTAGTTAGCACCAAAATCAAATTTTAGTAATTAGCATGCCGCCCGTTATAATATATGCTTTGGTTATGTTTCAGGACTGTGAGTACCAGAAGGTGTGCTCTCTACAATTCATAACATAGTTATTAGTATAAACTTAAGGCTGACGCAATAACAACATAGTTAAATGCAAGTGGTATAAAAGTACCCACGGACATCTTGTGATGTCTGAAATCTGAAGTTCGTTTCTTTCTAGCCAATACCGTTTAGACGCTAGCCTACATTACAGACTGAGTGCGTATAGTACTAGAAGAAAAGGTCTCTACCGTCACCCGATTACAAACGACTATGTAAATGGACACCTCTGAATCCGAATCTGAAGTCAGTTTCTCTCAATAAGCTTTGGTTGGGACACTCGTCTGTCCTACAGATGGACGAAGTACCAATTAAAATAGGCGAAAATAATTTTGGTCGTCAGCTAAAATGCATAGAATGGGCTGCTGCAACAGCTGATGCTTTACGGCAATTACTATGTACAATTTTATCTCATCCACCATATATTCCTTCGATGTAGCGCATTCGTCCTTCGAAAATTAACGGAAACATTGCTCGTCATAAGTTCGCTGGAAGAGTGCTTTCTGCAGCAACATCTTCTACAAGGAAGGCACACGGAATTCCTGCGACGTAGCAAAAACAAACACTGTAATGATACAATTTTTAGTAATTTTTCCTACAACTTTTCTAACATGGCCACGGACTTTTTGATCTACCCTTGTATATACGTATTAATACATATCAACTATATAGTCACAGATGTTAAGAACTTCGGGCTTGTATATAGACCTCGTAAATCATCGAGTCGCAATATAACTTACTTCATATTTTTTTTTATATTAATATAGCGCTACAAACTTTTTTTTATGCATTATTGTAAAACTAAAAATGAAAGTAATTCGTTGAAGATTACGTTTGACGCAAATTCCACTGTATCTGTTTAAGATGGCTGTTCGCATTGACCTCTCTTTCTCTAATTCCTTTATTACATCCTCAGCAACAAATCTTCTGGGACAGAACGAAATCTTTTATTTTGTAAGTTGACAGTTTGCAAGACTAAGTCACAGTTGAAAGAAGATTATCCGAAAATTCCATTCTTTCTTTGAATTTTCGTTTTTTTTTTTACCTCCCTTATTTTTGACAACAATGTATCTTGCATTCTTTAATGGACATTCCGTGTAATCTGCAGTAGATGCGAAGAATTCTTAGTAATTTGCAAGCAGCAGTGGGTCAACCCATAATCTTTTATCTTACAAGTCATCTGTGGTTTGACCTCCCAAATAAGGCATGAGTACTAGAATCAGGTTGTCGTAGGATGTCCAGTTTGAATGTTTTATTTTCCGCAGGGACTTTGACAGTTTTTCTTTCCTTCTTTTCCCCCCACGATTCGCAGACGAGAATGTGAAAAGAAAGGAATTGTAGTTGAATTGGCTGATCACAGATGGCGTTAGTTACAATCACCACACGCTGTTAGCCCTGTCGGCTCCGTACGACATCTTGTAAGGTGATAAGATCTTTTACCACAAGAATGAACACCTTTTAGAAAAGAGAGGTAGGTGTCCAGTTTTTGTTCCGATTGAAACGTTTTAAATGTCTTATATTCACAAACACTCATAGCAGAGTTGGGGTGGTATTATTGGTATTATAATGATCAGGGATGGATCTCGGTTTCATTTTTTTCTTTTTTGTATGGCCCCAGGTATGGTACTAATATCGAGACTAGTCAGTCTCGTTCTCGTCTTGGTTTCGTCTCGAATTTGAGAGCAACACCCGAGATTGAGACTAAGGTCTAGGAATCGAGATGAAACCCGAGACAGCATACATCGAGACTTACTCGAGACAAGGCCAAGAATTGCCTCTCGATCGAGACTGAAAGCTTTATTTTCATGAATGCCGATCCTACTAATTTAATCCTTTGTTTATAACGTTTTATGCTAGAAGTCATCTGGCAATTAGTTTCCTTCTGATATATTTTTTTAATAGACCATGTTGTAGACCTATCGTAGTTTAAAAAATTGATAGCTGAGCGTCTAGGTGGCATAACTGCAGAATTTGAGCGTATACTGAGCGGTCGTGACTCAGTAGTAGAGTGTTGAATTATATTTGGGAGGCCCTGGGATCTATCTGAGAAGCCGGTCATCCTGACTGAAGTTTTTTCAGTTTTTTTTTTCAGTAATACCAGGCAAATGCTGGGATGGTACCAACAAAAGTAGGCTCTGGCCGTCTACCTTCCAACATCCTCTCCATACCTATTCCGGCCTGAGCTCCAGATGCGTAAAGGCCTTAAATAAATTCAAATACATAGATCGTTACATCAAGAAAGTGAAAAATTTAAAGTTGGAAAGGTGGTAAGGCAAGGAGATTCAATTTCCCCAAAACTGTTTTCTTCGGTCCTGGAGAGAGTGTTCCAAAATTTAAACTGGGATGAAGTTGGAATTAAAATTAATGGCGAATATCTTCATCACCTACGGTTTGCTGATGATATAGTCCTGTTTGCTTCAAATGCAGAAGAACTACAAACCAGAATGGAAGAACTGAATAATGAGAGTTTGAAAATAGGCCTTAAAATGAATTTAAGTAAAACAAAGGTCATATACAATCAACATGCTGCAAAAAGGGAAATGAAGATTAGCGGAGAGCCAATAGGCATAGTTGATGAGTATGTTTAGCTAGGCCAGCTCAAAACATCGAATGCCAAGTTGACTGACGAAATAAATAGAAGATGTAAAATGGCGTGGAGTTCGTTTGGAAGACTACACTTTATTTTCAAAAGCAAACTTCCAATGTGTCTCAAGCGTAAAGTTTATAATCAGTGTGCCTTACCTGTAATGATGTACGGCTGTGAAACTTGGACATTGAATGCGCAAACGACTCAAAGATTGAAAGTCACACAAAGAGCAATGAAGAGATTCATGCTAGGAATAACCAGGAGGGGCAGGAGAACAAATGAATTGATTCGCGCACAAACAAAGGTAGAGGATGTAATCAAGACTGCGAAGAAGATGAAGTGGAAATGGGCCGGTCACATAGCTAGACGAACAGATGGAAGGTGGACGATTGTTACAAACCCAGTAGATACCGTAGGCCATAATTTTCATTCCAGACTACTAACGCAAATTGAACATAAAAAGAAAATGAATGAATGATAATTTTTCTGTTTAGTTTCTATCAGAAAGAGAAAGATTACATATCCAAACTGTATCAAAATGAAAATTTACAAATGTTCGAAAGCAAAATTGGCATGTTCCTTAGGCATAGCAGATATTATATGTTCCACATTTCATACGTGAAGAAAAAAAACACATTTAATATGTTGATAAATTAAAGGATGTAAACGAATTTTATGCGAAACTAATATACAAAGAATTCATTTTTTCAAATAGCCAAAAATGGGGCCATTTTCTACTCATTTGTTAAAATTTATTTGTTCCGAGCATGTCGCTCTATATTCCACATATTGCGAATACTCCACATATTTTATGAACATTTCGCAAGTACCCGGGTGATATTTACGAAAAAATAGTTTATCAAATATAAATTATTAGAGAAACAATAATAATTGTTATTAATTTTTATTAAATGAAATCTTTAAAAATACAATATGTTATTATGAAAAAGGTATGTTGTTCCGTGTTGTTCCGCTGTCAGACTTATTTTAAGTTATAGTCAAGTGTATTTTCTTCAATATAAAGAAAAATCTCCCCAAAGTTGCAACCCTGTTTTCTATTCAATTTTTTCACAACCACATACAATATAGCCCCATGGTCACTGACTGACTGACTCATTCATCATAATTCCAAGGCCAAACTACTGGAGCTAGAAACACTAAATCTGGTATGAGGGTACATCATCACTAGTAGGTTAAGAAAATATTACAAAATATATCAAAAGACGCCATCTTGGATTCAAAATGGCGGACCCAACAAAACAGTTTTCTACACCGTTTGAGCTAGACATACGAAATTTGGCATAAAGGTGTATCATCACGAGTAGTTTAGGAAAATATTTACAATTTGAAAAAGTCGCCCTCTTTAATCCAAAATGGCCTCCCAAAAACCCATTTTTCAAACCACTGAACCTAGAGAAACGAAATTTGATATGAAGGTGTATGACCACGAGTAGGATACTTTACATGGGGCAAACCTCCCCTATGGGAGTGGAACCCCAATGGGGCCCTGGGGGGCAGCGCCTGCAGTGAAGCAAAGTGAGTGAAAGTTACAAGACGACTAAATGAAAAGCGAAGGATCGTGCATTGTTGTTTTTCAGAAATCTAACTTCAAAAGAAGAGAAATTGGAGGACATGGAATAAGTGTGTATGCTTATGTATGTGTGTGTGTGTGTGGCTGATATGTATATATATATATATACACACACACACAACACAGAGAGAAAGAAGGGGGGATTAGTAGTAGTAGTAGTATTGTTGGACAGGACGATCATGGTCGTCCTGTCAACGCAGACGGTTATGCCGTCTCTTCGTTATTGTTTTTATTTCTAATCTATATTTTAAATAATTGTTGCTGGTCTAAGTGATGTTATATTGATATAGACATAATGGCGGGGCTGGTGTATTTGGATTTTGTGCGTTTCCTTTCTATAAGGTAGGATAAATAGTTGCTATATGTTCGGGTGGTGGGTATCTGTTAATAACCTGAAGTGTTAAGGCCTGATCATTTTCGTTAATCGTCCGGTACATTTCTAGTAGGTGATGGAGTGGTGGATGGTGATAGCGTGGTTGGATGTCTTGTTGTGCATCTATGTGGATTGTGTCCAGGAGTGTTGGGTGAGCCGTAGTCCAGCGTTTTGTTATATATTTTAGTCGTAATGTTTCCAGGTGGGTTTTGATTTCCGGGAACGTAAGGCGATCATACAGAAGATGTGTGGGACTTGGTAGTTTGATGTGGTATGCCAGCCTTAGAGCGTGTCTCTCCCATATCTGTAGCCTTTTATAGAAGTCTTCGCTGGCTGTCATCCAGGCGATATGACCATATGTAAGACATGGTCGCAAGAAAATTTTGTACGTATGGAGGATGGTGTCTGTTTTTAAGCCCCAGGTAGTGCCTGTTAGCCGCTTCAGTAGTATTAGTCGGTTATTTGCCGCTTTGTTGAGATTGCTGATGTGAGGTTTCCAATTTAGCTTTGTGTCGAAAATGACTCCGAGGTACTTCGCTGATGTTGTCGCTCTTATAGGTGTGTGGTTGACATGGAGGTCAAGCTTGGTGGGATTTCGACGGACTCTTGTTTTTGTTTTTGTTTGCTGTATTACCAGTGCCTGGGTTTTGAGAGCGTTTATGGTGAGACGCCACCTAAGACACCATGTGTGAAATTTATCTATAGCTGTTTGGAGCAGACGGTTGATGTGTTGGATAGTGTTGGCACAGGCAAGGAAAGCTGTATCGTCGGCAAATGTAAAGGTATGTACTGGAGAAGGTGGTATTGGCATGTCAGCTACATATAGGATATACAATAGAGGTGAGAGAGCAGAACCCTGAGGCACCCCAATATATGGAAATATTGCATGAGATAGACTATTGTTGATGGCAACATATGCCATTCGGTTTGAGAGGAAGTGGTAGATTAGCCGTATATATGCTGGTGGAAGATTGAATTTGTACAGCTTATATATCAGGCCAGCATGCCAGCCACGGTCAAAAGCCTTCTCCAGGTCGAAAAGTAGCAGACAGGATGGCTTATTAGTGTTATACTGGTTTGTTAGTATTGTTGTTAGTCGTAGTAGGTTGTCATCGATGCTGTGATTGGGTCGGAAGCCTGTCTGGTGGTAAGGCAGTATATCGTATTTGCTGAGATGAATATGTAGTCTGCGTACCAGTATGCGTTCTAGTATTTTACTGAAGGTAGGTGTGAGTTGTATTGGTCTATATGATTTGGTGTCTGTCTTATCTTTGTTGGGTTTCGGAAACATGAGTACTTTTGATAGCTTCCATTCTACGGGATAACATCCAGTGCGTAGTATGAAATTATAGATGGTGGCTAGAAGTTGTAGTAAAATGAACGGTGCCTCTTTGATGTGGCGGTATGTAATGCTATCGAAACCTGGAGCTGTGTTCTTCCTATTGTTTGTGACTTCTGTGATGTCTTGTGTGGTGATTGGAGTTGTTAATGGCTGGTTGTGGTCGATAGTATGCTCGACGCTTATTGTCAGGTCGGTTTTATGTGGATCAGTCTTGCGTTCAATATTTCTGGAGAATTCTGTTATTGCGCAATGAGACGATTCAGGAGTGAATACTGTTTGTAGGCTGTCAGCAAATATGTTTGCCTTCTCTATGTCTGTATGTGGAGCTGAGTTGTCTGTCAGAATTGGATATGTAGTCGAGGTAGACTTGCCTATTAGTTTATTGAAGTGTCTCCAGAATTTTGAGGAATTTCTTTCTCCTTCCAAGTTATTTGTAGTTCTGATCCACATGCGTTGTTTGTATGCCCGGATGTAGTTTTGTACCATACGTAGATACTGTCTGTGAAGCCGCAACGCTTCAAGTGACCTTGTGCGTATATATTCTCGGTATGCTTTCCGTGATAATTGAATTATATTTAGATATTGTGGCGGTAATTTTGGTTTAAACGGGTTGGTGGTGGTACTAGGAATATTTCTTTTGCTGCTTGTTTGTATAGCCGTTGTAAGCTGTGCGATCGCCTGGTCCATGGTGTCAAGATCGTGAGGTTCAGGTATTTGTTCTACATATCGTTCTAGGTCTGTTCGATAGTTGGTCCAGTTTGCTTTGTCAT